>VZTR01005363.1:258928-365537 GCA_013400775.1 Chaetops frenatus
ATAGGTAACATAGAAGGGAAAAGAGACAAAAACCAAACAGCATCAATTGCACCAGGCTCACACAAAAATCAAACAAACAGTGACTCCAAAGGCATCCTGAGGCCTGAGAGTGGCTGCTGATGGCAAAGGGTGATGGATAATTTTCCTCCTCATTAATTTCCTTATCCATATTTGGCAAAGCGAAAGCAGGAATTCAATACCCTGCTCAAACCTCTAAGCACATCAATTTAAACCCCTGGGAATGACAACAAAACCCACTGACTTTTTGCACTAGATATTTCCAGCTGGAATTTCAGATCAAGTGAATGAAGAAAATTTTCCCTGATGCTGTGTCAGGGTGGTTTGGTGCTAAACTGAGCACACACAAGTTTCTCTCTCACCTGTTTGTTTGATGTTATTAGAAATGTTTTTCAGTGTCTGTTAAGTTGAGTTATCTTGTAAAAACTTAAGATGCACCAAGCAGAAGACAGAGCAGGGACAGTGTTTGTTCCCTCCTCTGAAACACAAGGGCCCCAGCACTGGTATTTTAGGGAGAAATGGAGCAGCAAACAGCTGGAACTGGGATTTACAGCAAGGGGTTATTAATCAAACACAACCAATGAACTCAGTGCAAGCAGGACATGAAACTGCACAGAGGGTTTCTTTGGGTGGGAGAGAATCTGAATGTTGAGGTGTACAATGAAATCAGTGACACCTGGGCCAGGAAGGGGTTAAATAGGGATGTGCAGAATTTCCTGGCACCTTCCTGTGCCACTGCTGCCTCAGCTCTCCTCTGCTACCTGAGGGAATTTGTGAGGGAATGAATCCCTCCCTACTCAGGTAATTTCCTGTGCAGCACCTCAAACCCCAGCCAGGTGAGTGTGTAGCACCCAGCAAGGTGTCTGAGGTGAAACCTGGAAATACAGGATGTGAAAAAACAGGAATATATTTCCTTTTTGACCTCAGTGCACCTCAACACTTCCCTCAGACACCGTGAAGTCGTTTAGCAGTGTCACATCCCATTATGCAGCTTGTTCACTCTGGGACATATCCAGGGGCATTTCTTCTCTTTTTTTTTAATCTGGTTCAAAACCTCAGCACAAAGAGGATGTTGAAAATTAATGCACAGGCAAATATTTTCATTCTCAACAGGTAAAAATTATACAAGGACCTTAAAAAGCAAAATGAAGCTGGAATTCTTCCTGGTTCATAAGACAGAGTTTTCTTTTTGCATTCATTTAAATCTAAAAGGAAAAAGATTTCATATCCATTGCTGTCAGCCCAGGTGCCAGAAATCTTCCACAGGTAAAAGCTGAAGGCTTACTCATTATATTGCAGATGTATCTGAATTTCTTTTTCCTTCAGTGTACTTTCTGTTGATTTAATCAAGTTGCATCCTACTTTTGACCCTGTAAATATTGTCTTGAAAGGAAATATGAATTTCATCTCTAAATCATATGGGAGTGAAGAGAAATTTTTAAATTTATTTTTTATCAGGTGCCATAAAAGCTTTGGAAAGCCAGGGAGTTACTGATTAAAATTATAAATTAACTTATGTGAATAATAAATCTCTTCCACCCTTTACAGAGACTAAGCCATCCTTGTTTGTGAAAGTCACTGCTGGAAGTGTAAGAGAAATCAACCTCCAGAGTTAGTGGCAATACATAAATAATTAGCCCAGCCAAAACTCTTTCTTTGGAGCCATGAGCCAAAGGCACAAGTGTTGATCCATTTATTTATTTTTAGGAGGACACCCACAACAAAGAGTGCAGAACATGAAAAACATCCTGGTTAAAATATCCTAAACCTTTCCCTGGAGCGAAGCAGCACAGGAAGATGTGCAAGGGGAGAAAAACCAAACAGAAACAGGGAAGAGAAGACTCCTTTGTGCTGCACCTCATCCATTTCAGAGCCAGTCAGCCCAGATTTTGCTCCCTTATCTGCAGCAGCCTCTCACCAGGCAGAACTCTGGCTAAATGTGCTTTTTTTGGCAGGAGAAAACCAACCCTGCTCTCTGCAAAGCCAGACACTGAGCTTAGAAAGGCTCTTTGGATCAGCCAAGATGCTCACAGTGACAAAACCCTTTCTGGCCCAGTCACAAAGAGAAAAAACATCTCAGAACCCAGTTCCAGGGTGGTTTCCTCTCTCACCAGCTCCCATGGACTTAGAGCCATCCCAGATTTATGGGCAAGGGATTTTAGGGCTGGGGGAGTGTGGGTAACAAAAAGGTGCTTCTGGGATGGACCATGGGGAATTTCAGAGCTCAAAGGCAACCCAGATTTGACTGAAGGATTTTTATTGCTTATCTAAAGGCCACACTTCCAAGTTTTGACTGGATCACCTCTTTGGAATGGTTCCCATGGACAAGGCTCTGATTTCTCCATGGCAGAAGAGCTCTGCTGCTTTTCCCATTCACTTTGAGGGAGTATCTTGGATTTATTCCAGTGCAGACATGGCAGATGGCACTGACTGTGGTATTGTGTAACAAACAGAGCACCACAGAGATTTGTGCTACCCAAAACCATTCAGGACATTTTGGTATCCATTTCCTGGTAAACTGGAAGGGAATTGCAAGAATGAGCACTGGCAACCCAAATCATACTCCATAACCAAAAAAATATTTCCACAAAAGGCACAGAATCAAATCAAACGCTCCATGAGAAGTTTTCTGAACTGAGGGACAATTTTATCAGTGGTCCCTGCCTCAGACAGTGCACTAAAATAAAAAAAAAAACTTATTTACAGTACAATATATTATCTGCCAGTGTATTTACATAGAACACTTCATTGCACTGCCCCAGCAATTTATTTCTCACACATAATTCCTTTTTTAAATGAATCTACATAAAGATTATGGAAATATTGGTGAGAGAGTGAGAGCTCTGAGGTTTTGGGGTTGTTTTCTTTTAAACCATAGTGCTGCTTGTTGAAAAAGAATGAATTTTGTTGCACATCAATTTAGATTAAAATGAAAGAACAAAATAAAAATTAAAGTATTGCAGAAATCACTTTGGAAGTGGACAAAAGGTCCCAAACCCCTGGGACTGTATTTTTATTCCCTTGGGCAATTGCTATTATAGTGTACGTTTTGTGGATGTACACACACACAAGGGAGGGCAGGGACAGCACAGGAAACATGCAATTTTTTCACTTTAAAACCTTTAAAAACTGCAAGCACCAGCTGGGTAATGCCTAGTAAAACCTTTTACTTCCTTAAATCCAAAGCAATAAAGAAATAGTCCATAAAGGTGGCCAGAGATGATAGCCTAGGAATTTTTTAAGGTTATTTTTAGGATGTAAAATTGAGACATTTTACAGAAAAACTGCAATAATGTTGAAATTTCATTTCATTTGCAGTCCTGCTGGGCTGTTATCTGAAGAGAAACAATTCCTCAGCTGTGTAGCTTAGCTCTGCTAATAAAACTAAAAATTCAAGACTCTAAGGCCACCAGAGCAGAAATGTTTTAATTTCATTATTAGATACAAATCCAAGTGCACTGCTAATTTCTTTGGATACAGCTGTTTCAGAGTGAACCGAGCATGACAAGAGAACGGCCTCGTAAAAGGTTTTAATTAAGAAGGCAGAGCATGAAAGAGAAGAATGGAGAGGGAATTTTCTGAGTTCTCTTGAAAAGGAGGGGTAGAAGCTACACAACCTCCACAAAATTATCAACGCAAAAGGAGCCACTCTTGGGTGCAGCCCAAGCTGAAATTCCAAAGCTGGAAGCCCTGGAAGAGTGTGGGACACAACATCAGCAGGAAAACTGGAGTGACCACCCCAGAGCAGCTGAACAACCACAACCCTGCAAAGCCTCTGCAAAATAAGAATTTCCTGCTCACTGTTGGGGTAAGTAGCAGCAAAATGCCCAATTATTTTCCAAAATAACATGAAAAGCAGCAAAGGAATGTAAAATAGGTAGTGCTGGATGTGAATATGGCTCCGGGAAGCCCAGGGTCTGTTCTTTCTGTTTAAGAGAATATTATTAATATCCAGAAAAGTTGTCCCAGTTTCCCCTTCAGGAACACAAGCTTGGTTTTCACCCGTGTACCTCAAAAAGCTGAGATTGATGTCTCAGGGCATTGTAGTCTTGTGAAAAACAAACAAAACCCTTTTCAGAGAACTCTTTTACTTCCAAAATCAAGAACTCTTCTCCTTTCAGTCACCACCTCCCTGCTCTCTCCTGCTCTGTGCAGCTCCGCCACCCTAAAGCACAGGAACACAGAATTCCTGGCTTAACGACCTGGCTGCAACCCCAGCTCTTTGTAAATCCATTAATTTAGGATTCTGCTGCGGAATTCCAGTGGTTCTGGATCCCCTCTCACTGACACCATGCAGATAATTAACATCCAGCCTGGTAAAGAGCCTACATTTATTTGGTTTTTTCCCCCACAGGCTGTTTGGAGCATAATTTAACCTAACAAACATTTCAACTTGCTGGATATTAACTCCTAAACAATCAATTTGGTGAGTTCTACCCCTCTTCTGAGGGATGATGTGCCCCATGTAGAACACAAAGTGAGAGCCTTCATCTGCCGTGGTTAAAATCTTTTGGAATGAGGATCAATTAGCACGTTGAGCACACATCTGGGGATGAGCAAGAGAGCTGCAAAAACCACAAAGAAATTTCTCTGTGCCAGTCTCCTCTCAGCTTTTCAAAAAATCTCACACCAGTGAATTCCTTAAGAGTTAACCAGGGCCTTCATCTCCACTGATGAATAATTTCTCAAGGGAATGTCCCTTTTTTTTTATTATCCAACAAAGGGAGCTGACCTCGTTTGGGGGTCTGCTGCAATTTGCTCTGTCAAAGAAAAAGTCCTGTTGATGATACCTAAACCAGAGCAATTCAAACCCCAGGAATTGCTCAACTCCTGCAGAAACTGGATGGAAAACTGATAGGAAGAGCAATTGTATTTGTTTATTCACATCAGGCAGCCAATCATGAGCTCAGAGAACTTTTTCAGACCCAAAATTTTGTCAGGATGGACATAAGTCCTCCTGCTTGTAGATTCATGTCCCCATAAACAAAACAAAACACACAATAGGATCCTCTGACCTCTAAAAAGACTGGCCTCAAAGGTGACCCAGGCTCTAACAAGTGTTATTGGAAGTTAATTGCATCACTTAGCAGGGAAAGTCTCTTTCATTTTAGCCCAAAATAATATCTTTTAATTGTATATGGAAGAGAAAGATATCTTTTTTCATATTTGGATTGTCCCCCAAATCTAGTTTTTAATTTCAAGCTTAGTGAAAATAGCACAAAAACCCCCCCCCAAAAACAAAACCAAAAAACCCCCACCACCCAACACCTATGTGAGTCAGATTTTTGCTTTGGAGAAAAGTAAATCTTCTACTGATCTCTGATCTTTACCATAATTTTGATTCTGTGGAATTAGAACAGAATGGTGTAGCTTGACATAAGGATGAGCCTGGATTCAGGAACCCTTGCCTCTCTTCCTTACATTTAATATTTTAGCCAGCTCAGACTGTTGTACAAAGAAGGGGGAGAGGATGCAGTTGTGTTTTCTCCCCTGTTTCCAAGTTCTGTTGCAGGATATATTTAGCTATGACTGCACTAGAAATGAGAAATACTCCTACTTTTGGAATTTACCTAATTTCCCTCCCACAGTGATGTGAGGAGGAATTACAAAGCTTGATCTGTGGCTGAGAGCACATCCAGAGGTGACACAGCTGATGGCAAGTGACACTGCTGAGGACATTTACAAAAGTGTAGACCCACACATTTCTGTCCCTCTGCTTCACCAGAAATACTTTATAAAGTAAAAGAACCTTTCAAGAGCAGAAACAACATTAAGAAATAGAGTTTAAGGGCTTTGTCTCCTTTACAAAGGTCTTCCAAGCTACCAGCTCCTCAAATAAAATGTGCACCACAGATATTGATATTTAATATTTATTTAGCATATGTACTGTGTTCTTTTTACCACTCTTGAAAACTTGAGCTGTGATTGTGGGATGGAAACTCTTCAGATCAGCCCTGCAAGCAGAGAAGTCAAATCAGTGGCCTCCACACAGCACTGAGGGGGAAAAAACATTTGAAATCACTCACAGCACTTATTTATCCACAGAAGTTATTACCATTTAATCTCTGAGCAGGAATAACACCAAAGAGACTTCATTCCAGCTCTGAGTGTGGGCCTGGAAAATGTGTGTGCTACTAGAGAATGGTGTGGTGGGACAGAAACCCTTGTGGAGTTGTTGATGTGCTGAAATGCACACAAGGCCCATTGTCCTTTCTCTCCAACTTTATCTGAATTACTCCTCTGATATTTTGCTGCACCCTCCAAAACCCTTTAAAAGGAGGAACATTGTTGGAATATGCCAGATAAGAATAGAATCATGAGCAAGGCTCAGCGAGGGTGGGCAGGAACAGAAAAATCCCATTGTCTAATTATTAAATCTATTCTCCAGGCTGGGGACGGTGTCAGAACACTCAGAAAAATTCATCCCAACAGCAGAGCTGCAATCAGAGAGCTGCTCCAGGGACTGGGGAGAGACGACAAAATGGGAATCACAGCTGGGAGTGGGGGAAGATCCTTTTAGGGACCCCAGTTCCACCTGCCTGGGTGGGAGCAGGTGCAGAGGGGGCAGAAAGAGGGGCCAAGAGGCTTTCAGGAGAAGCCTCAGGGAAGGGAATATTCCAAGAGCTGAGATGGATCCCAACCTATTTCAAGGAGATAATCAGTGAGGGCATAGCTTTGTGTAGGTTTTCATGGAAGGAGGAAGAATTCCATCAGGTTTCTCCTGGCTCCCACTGGGGGTGAGCTTTTTCCCAGCAAAGAGATGGAAATGATGGGATTCGGCAGCAGCAATCAGGGATCTCCCTGATCCATTCCCAAGCTTTCCAAGGCCTCATGGTGCCTGCGAGTTCTGTATTTCTGGGATGATCTTGAAAGTCCTTTTGCTTGAGTCAAGTGATTACATGGGAATCAGCTTCCATCAATGGCCTGAAATGAATTTCTAACCATGCTAATTACAATTTAAAAGGTGGGAAAGTTAGGTTTTTAAAAATTGCATCCCAGACAAGCCCAGTAGTGTGTTTAAAATTAAGAACATTTAATTTTTGAGATGCACATTTTGAGAATTTACAATTTTGATAATTCAAAGAGCAATGCTCTTTTGATGGGTCACCCCATCTGACATGACCTATTTTTTCTTTTGTTGTATGTCTAAATTTTGATTTGAACTACAGAATAGAAATTACTGAATTTATTTTCATTTTGAAAAGAGTTTCGTGCTTGCAAGTATATCCATGATACTTAAAAAAAATGGTGTTAAAGCTAAATATAAGTCAAAGCCCCCTTTATACATTGTAGTCTCTTATGCAATGTATTACAGAGTGGCTGCACAGAATTAATCATATGTATTTTTTTCATCTACACAATATCCAGATACAGAAATCTGTACTCCTGGTATTTCTCAGATAGAGAACCTGAATTCAGATTTACACACAATTTTGCCAGAAATCAAAAGAGGCAGCCAGGAGAGAGCAGATAGTGACTCAAGAGAACATTCCTTGAATATTCACCATAATTTTGAATAACATCTTTACAGCCTTCCAAAATTTTGTTTGCTGTTCCTCAGAGCAAATATTTGCAGAAATAATAGAAGGATCTGCTGGGAGCAGCACAAAATATTCCCAGCATGGTATTGCAGGAGCAGTAGGAACTTCCTCAAAGCATTTTTGTGTGTACCTCCAGCTAAAGACAGAGTGTTTACACTGCAAACAGCCTCATGTAGGATTTCAGAGAGAATTCATCATCTCAAGAAATGCAGAAGGAATTCTCAGCTGAGCCTCCAACAAGGAAGGAAGTGTCTTTATTTGTGTGTGTTTAGCAGAGGATCCTGTGCTGGACCAATGGATATTCCAGGAGTGTATATTAGAGACATGTTGGAATACTCACAAATAAAAAATGCAGAATTTCCATGTTCTTAACATCCATGAAAAAGAGCCCCATGCAGAGCAAAAAAAAGAAAAAATCAGAGAGGACTTAACTGCCACACAAGGGAGCAGGAATTCTGCAGGTCTACTGCTGATGGGAAATCTTCAATTTTATGGGCGAAATATTGCGTTTTGGGGCTGCAGGCTTTGGGGTTCTTGCTGTGGCCCATGGGGATAGGTCTTAAAGCCTAAACTTAAGGAGAGTCCAAGATCTAAGCACAAAAATGTCCTCTTAAGTTTGAGGAGACTTTTCCTTGGTGATACTGCCAACATAATTCCACTTTTAAAACCATTTCAAAGACATTGCAGTTACCAAATTTAGTAATTTTTTGCTGTTTCCATTCCTACCTTATGGTAATTTTTTGTCCTGAATTTTTTGTCTTTAAGACATCAGTTTCTGTGGGGTTGGCAGTTTCTAACTTCACTAGAAGTTGCAGCTGCTGCTGCCATTATTCTGATTAGTTACGTTCAATTTCTTGGCAAAAGACAAATTATCATTCCAACTTCTCCAGTACAAGCAGGACATGGCTTCTGGTGGCAGAACTGAATTAGGAAACACACTGAAGCAGGAAATAAAGGAAAATGAGACGAGCTGATCACACCTCCAGATGATACCAAGATGGTGGAATGGTGCAATTTGAAGCTGTCCTGTGGTTTTCTGATACTCCAAAACAAAGAACACAAATGTTCTGGGCTCAAAACTCCACATGTTGTGAAAAATTTGAGAACAGACCCTCTTCATTTTTTCAGTCACAGCTGTCTCACCCTGCCCTTCTTTTGCTGACTTGCATATAAAATGTTCCTGCATCTCTGTTTAAAAAATGTGGTTTCTGTATTGGGGTTCCATGGCACAAAATGCACAAACCCCCTGATTTTGGAGACTTTTCCTCCACTTTCCATCCTGATACAAAGTTGATGCTGAGAAAACTCAGTAACTTTTGCTTCCCCTGCCTCACTTCACCTTTAATAGCTGCAAATCTTATTAATGACTAATAATTCACAGCAAATGGCCGTGGCAACAGGTAATTCAGCAACTCAATTTTCCATGGATATTATGAATAAAATTTAGGAAAAAAAACCACATTAGATATCTCTTTCAGGTTACAAAGTCAAGCACCAAACAAAGAGGAAGCTCTGGAATTAAACTTGGCTCCAAAACCTTAATTTGGCCCTTTTATGCACAAGCATTATGATACAGACTTTAATTACATGAACACAGCCTATTTTTTCCACATCTAAATGCATAGATGTGCAAATTCTCAAGCTGTTGACTTGATTACAAGTATGCATAATAGAAAAGTTCAATAGTCTATTGATATTTAGTCAGATTGCTGAAATTCCACATATTCATGGCAGCAGCTGACTATATTGAGAGACCATGCCAAGAGCTGAACAAATGAAATCAGATTACTGCAAATGACAAGGAACAAATAGCCAGAAAAAAAAAAAAAATAGTAGGGCCACAGGAAAGAAAATAAAAGCAACATGGTGAACACTAAACAACGGAATTAGTTTCGTCTGAAACAAAGCAGGAATTCTAAGGCAGCCCATAAATAAGATTTAGTTTTTCCTCTGGTCCCAGGAAAGCAGAGTAATCAGCACAGAGCCTCTTGATATTGGGTAAGTCCAGAGACTAAACCATGAAAATGGGGTCAAAGTAGACGTTTGAAATACACACAAAATATTGGAGCAGACATCTTGGCCTGTAGGTCTTCTTCTGGCTGCAGAAAAAAAATAGAAAAAGGTTAATTTGAAGGTTAGAACTAACCTTCTTCTGGTTTTTTTTCCCCCAGAGCCCAAAGCAGAGCTCATGGCCAACATGTCATCTCGAATATCCTTTATCATCTCAGCTGTGAGTTTTATATTAAACTTTTCTCTTAAATTTGGCAGTCAGGATGAGAGTGCTCTGAAGGTTTTGCTGCAGTGTAAAGAAGCTTGGCTGGATCTTCCTTTAATCACTGGCCAAGCAAGCTCAGAGCCTGGCAAATGTTGGTGGCAACGTTGCCACCCTTTTTCACCTCACAGAGAGTCAACCAGGGCAGGGCTGAGCTGGCACCTCTGTAAATAGAATCCAAGCAGGGAAAGGCTTTATTATTCATGGGTTTATTTCTCTTTTTAATGTCTGAGCGTAAAACTTGGTGATTCAGGATCCCTACGTGCTGCGCATTATTATGCTCAGTAATTAATTCCTGATACTCCCTGAGTTTGCTGGAGAAAAGTTCAAGACCAGACCTCAATACCTGGCCTGGTAAATTCCACATATTGCATATATTCTATAGATATTCAGATAAGATTGAATAGCCAATCCAATTTTTTGCAAAACCAGATTTTTTTTTAATATATCCCTTATCTATTTTTATTTCTGGCCACTCTAATTCCTCAGCTGATTTTCTCCAGCTTGGCCTGGGGAACACAGTCAGTCCTGATCACATTCCCTTCAATAATCAGGGATAAGTCCAATTTAAAGGCTACAAGTTGGTCTGAACAGGTTTACTCACAGAAAAACCTAGTGAGGTTTTCAGTATTTTATTTAAAGTTCTCTCTGTGCTGATACCTTTGGTGATGTGAGAGTATGGAGCAGCTTTTTGTTTTCTTTATTTCACACACAAGCATCTCCACATCCCACCTCATTCACACCCTGATACCCAGGGCAGAGCCTCCCACTGGAAAAGCCTCTGTCACTGAACCTTTTCCTGGGCTTTTCCAGGGCATTTTAGAGCCCATCCCAGAGGCATCAGGATTGCTGGAACCAGCAGGACTCACCTCTTGTGGCAGGGGTGAAAAAACAAAATACAGTGCAACTTGCATGGGTGCATTGATGTTGGAGTGTCTGTCTCTGTTCATTTTTCTTGAAGCAAAATGCAGGATACTCAGCTTTTATTTCAAATTACTGAATCCAGCCTTCTGCTAATTTTCCTGTTACATGAGAAAGTCGAGGAAAATTTCACATTGCAGATCCTTCCCAGGGCTCACAGGCTGGAGTGTACAAATATAGTCCACAGGGAGGAAAAGCTACAGGGAAAAGCTGTCAAAAGCAGTGTCACTGCCCTGGCACAGCAGAGCCAGGCACAGGGAATGCCCAGGGCATTGCTGGGCTCCACGTGCTGCAAGGGGGTTTTATTTGGGGTAATTAAAGCCAGGAAGAAAACGGATGAACGTCAGCAAACAGCCATTAAATGTTGCTACCTGACCATGTTCCTGTTTTGCACAGAAATATTCCTGGCTGTGCTCACAAAGCTCACATTTCTCCAGTTGGAAATGGGGTGTTTTGGGAAGAGCAGCACAAATCCAGGCACACCAACAAATAGATTCTTCCTTTGTAGGTGGCAGAGCAAGAACAGAAATCATCAATTGAGCTGTGCCAGAGAAGAACCAGGCTGGTGACATGGACATGGGGCTGGCTCTCCTCCATCAGCAGCCTGACAACCACGGCCTTGGAGCCCCTGGAAGGGTCTTTATTTATTCTTGATCCTTATTTATTCTTGATCTTTATTTATTCTTCTTTGAGGGAAGTGCAATGAGGACTTTGAGGCTGCAGGAGATGGGGTGGCTGCAGGCTGGGGTGACAAAGCTCAGGGCTTATTTCTGACATGATCCCGGCAACCGATCCTTCCCTCCTGCCAAAGATGTCCAGAGTTGCAGGGGCAGCTCTGACTCAGGCTGGAGCAATCCCACATTCTCCTGCAGCACAAGGCTGGTGGCAGTCTCATTAAAGACCCCTGGGAGCAAACTGGCCATGGGACTGTGCCACAGCCCCTTGGCAAAGCCATCCCAGGTTCTGGTCAGCCTTCACTCCAAAGAGTGAGCAAAAAGAACACCAGGTGTTCCTGCTGCTTTCTTTCAAAAGCAAGGAAGGGAGGCAGAAATCCCTTTTCATTCATTCCTGGGATGGTGTTGCCTGTTCTGTTCTGTTCTCTGTGCCCAGCCCTGCAGGGATTCTGGGCCCATGGATTGCCAGGCAGGGAATAAAAGGTTCCTTATTCCAGCCTCTGTCTCTGCAGAGGAAGAGATTGCAGCTCCTATTCACTGGAGCGGTGATTTCCAATCTCATTTCAAAGACCTGGAGTTTAAAGGATGAAGAAGAAAATATCTCAAGTACTCCCATGTGCTCTTGCTTGTCACCTACAGCTCAAATCCTCTGTCCTGCCTGCGGACCCCAGAGCACAGCACAGGTACCCAAAGGCTGGAACACCATCTTTCTCTCTATATTGCAGCAGGAATTTTATTGCTCTTCCAAGGCAAGTCTTCCCAGAGCTTTCCTAACTAGCTGAGAATGACATTTTTATGGGACTAACAGTTGCAATAAAACAGATCCCTGGCTCTGAAATTCACTTAAGAGAACAGCATAAATGAGATGTGACAAAAAGAAATATAAGAAATTAAAAAGATGAAGAAAAGCTTCAACTTCAGCCTTCCACAGCTCCATTAAACACTGAGAGCAGTGTGATACTCAGTCTTCTGTCCCACAAAACACCATCAAACCTGTTTGTCAGCGTTTTTTTAACACATCACCTCTGATTTCCATCCCAATCCTATCCTTTGAGACCCTCAAAGCCAACGTCCAGGGTTGCCTAGCGACAGCACTGAGCATGGTGGGATCATCCTGATTTCTGCATTGATATTTTGATTTCCAAGGATGCTTTGGAATAATAAAGACACTAATAACTGTGCTTTCCTAATTAATGCTTTTGCTGGTGTGAAAGTCACTGCTTTCCAGAATATCTAACTATTTGTCAGCTCTCTCAGGGCATTTAGGAGCAGCACATGGCACTGATTCCAGCAAAAGAACCACAGGTTTCAAACAGTGTCTGGAGATCCCAAAATCCATACAAAAGTCACTTTTTGCTATGAAGTTATTGCTGGGTGTGACTTCTGAGGTCACAGAACAAAAGAATTTCAGGTTGAGGAGATCACTCCAACAACACCTAAACCCATTGAAGATCTTTTAATTAGTTCTATTCTGCTCTTGCAATGAGTGTGAGGCCCAGGAACTGTGTATGACATACAAATGGATTACCTTAAATCCAAGCCAAAGGAAAAGCCAGCAATGATTTGTGTCTTTAAGAAAGCAGAATAATACTCTTGGGCTAAGAAATGTGAAATTCCTGTTCCATCCTGCCCTAAGGCATTACCAGCTTAAAGATACAAATAAATGATCAATGATTGAGGAGGGGACTTTATTGGCCTTTTTTTTCTGCTGATCTGAACAGAGAAGTCATAGCTTTTGATAAAATAAATATTTTTCTTCTATTCATATTAAAATGCAAAATATGGGTAAGAAAATCCTGGGGCTCCAAAATTCCTTGGGCAGCACAGTAAGAATCAATTACACAGAGAGACTATAAACCTGCAAATAATCACCGAAGTGTGCAGTACATCCTATAAATGGGTCTTAATTTGTGTTTGGGGAAAGTTTTAGGTCATTTCTACTCCTGCACCTTCAGTGGCTGCTCAGGCAAGAGGCAGTTTCATTCTAGGAGTTGGAGGATTCTTCCAGAAGGTTGGAATCTGCCAGTGTGCAGCTCACACCAAACAGGATTTTTAAGCCCCTGGTTTGTGGAGCCTCTGTACCTAAGCAGGTCCTTGGATACATGGACAGGGAGGGGCAGGAGCCCGGGATGGATCTGAGGAGTGGCAGGGACAGGATGGATCCTTCCAGCACTGTGGGCCAGAGGAAAATCTCCTTCACATTGTTTGTGTTCCTGTCACGTGCAGTTCCTGGGTGAATTCCACACTCCTGAGACCCAACTAAAGCCCAGACTAAATGTTAAACCTTGCCCGGGTGCTCCTGGACAAGCTGGTTTCAGACTGCAGAATTTTAAGGGTATTCCATACAAAACACCCCAAAGATCCAGCCCAGCCTGGCTTTGCAGCAGCAGTGATGGAAACACTGTTTGGTGGGAGCAGGATTCCACTAATTCCACATGGGAAGGGGTTAGTTCCCACTGAAAATGACTGTCCATCCATAAGCTTAAACCTGAATTTCAGCCCTTGAGATCTGCAGAGCTCTCCACACACAGATTGCAGCTGCCTGTCCTCAGATTAAATTTTTCCTCTCTTCTCTGTTGTGTCTGCCGGGAAAATGCAATGGGACTTCACCTGGTTTGGGGAAGGTTCAACCGTCATCCCAAAGAAATCAGCTGGCACCATTCCCTCTATTTTCATGGCAGAGGCAGCTCTCTTTAACAAGTGAATCCCAAACAGAACAAGCAGTTAGACAATTATCATTTTGAACAAATATTTCCAGCTCCGTGCAAAACTCCGAGGCACAAAAAAAAGCAAACTTTCAATAAACAGAAAATAGATGATTGTTCTCAAATGACAGCTTTCATGCTGTTTATCCCAAAGGATCCTCAGAGCTTATGGAGTATGAAATAAATTTGCCACTGGTTAAAAATGTAAATTCTTTAAATATATAAAACCCTAATGAAAAGGCTTGTAACATTTCCCTTTTCCTGATTCCCACTTTTCTCTTTTTATCTTCCTAGAAGAAGCCGTTGATTATAATTACAGTGGAGACTAAAATGTAGGCTTGATTTTGTGTTTAAAAAAATTTGGGAAGTAAAAGGAGTTCTTGGTGTTATTGGGTGTGTGCATGAGCTTCCTCACATGCATGTGTGGCTGAATTGTGTCATGGCATCAAAAAATGCATAAAAGAGCTGATAAATTTCATATTTAAATGCACATAATTTGTGGAGAGCACACAGAAGAGAGACTCTGCCAATGGAGATGAGAGGGAAAAGCTGCTCTGAGCTCCCAGTCCCTCTTTAGTGCTTGCAAAATGCACAGGGATGCAAAAGGCAGAGGCTGACTCTGTTTTCCTTGGGCAGAGCGAGGATGGAGGGATCAGATCCCTTTATTACAGAAGAGCTAAAGTTCTGGTCTGGAATTTGCAACCCAGATCCTCCTCTGCTTCTTTATTTTTTCATGAAAAGAGCATAGACACAACCTCCCCCAAACTGTGTTGTTTTTGTTTTTCTACTAAAATGCCTTGTAAACATTTTCTTTTTTTCTAAAAAAATACTATTTCTACAATCAATCAAACAAACAGTGGGGGAAAAAAATGTACCATCACCTTCTTTTAGTCATGACAGAGACAGAAGCACAAAAGTAATTCTAATGTTCAAGTGGGCTTTAATTCAGGTTCAAATTGTGCTTTATATAAAATTCAGGCATTCTTCACATTTTATAAGTTCTTCATGAGGGAACTTTGACTTACTTGGTTGTCTAAATTTGCTCTGAGCATGAAGCTCACGCTGACTCTGGGGATAGTTCAGGCAGCCCAAGAAAAGCCTCAGTCAGGTCTCACATCAAGGTCGTGCCAGGGGAAACCAAACTTCTTGAAAATGCAAACCCAGAGTCACATGTCAGTGTTAGACATGGCACTTTTCCTATCACTGCTCAATGATATGAAATTAATTCACTGTTCCATTGCACTAATGACAAAGGACTTGAGAAAAGTGCAGAATAGTCTGAACCAAACTTAAATATTCTTTGCCCACTTCACATTTTTATGTGTCCCTTTTTTATTAGGACTGGAGAGGTTGAAAAGGTTTTTCTTTTTTTTTTCTCTAAGTGGTTTATTTGTGTGAAGACTAAGAAGGAAAGGTTCTTTAGAAGAACAGATATTCCAAATCTCCTACTAATACTACTCTGCAGATTGAAACCATTGGGACATTGTCATAAAAGAGCTATTACAAAGATTATAGCAATACTAGGGCTGTGATTTCCAAAGGACTTGTTCCAGCTTTGACTTCTTTGAGACCACAAAAGGATTCCAGAGTTTCCTGACTGGAAGTTTTCAACACCTTCCTTCCATGTCAGTTCTCTTATGTCAAAACATGACAGTGCAGGTTTTCTCTCTGTGAGTAAAGAGATTTAATTCCTATAAATGCAGCATCCTAAATAGGTTGGCTCTTCTCTCTTTGGCCACATATTTTCAGAAACCTTATAGGAATTCAGTTTCTTAAGTCCTTTGTTCCCTCCTCTTATCTACTTGAACTTTACCAAGTGCAAAGATGCCTGAGGGCAGGAGGAGAAATGAGTGTGAAAACCTCCCAAGATGCATTTCCTCCCTTAGGAACCCCAGATGAAGAGAAACCAGTTCTCAGATATTTCCGGATGAACCCCTGACTGGAGAATTTGGGAGGATGAGACGTCCTGGCCTTGCCTCTGAGTTCTGCTGGGATCAGTGGATGTGGATTTTCTCAGGCTCCTTCTCCTCTTTCCATATCTCATTGTTCCCATGCCAAAATAAAAGAAACAGACATCTATTTTTAGAGCAGATTGTTTCAGCTAAATCCATCCATCATCTGCTGAAGTTATTGCATGTGGGTGAATTTTCTTTTTTCATTGCAAACCGGGCTACATTTCACAAATACAATTGGCAGGGACCAGCAGATCTGACTGTTCAGAGAGGGATGAGGCTGAGCTGGATCCATGGGCTGAGGACCTTTGTGAAGGTCCTGCCCTTGGGTTTGTGGCAGACTGGGGCATGAGAAGATGGAAAAGGCCCTGGGGATGCTGAGGAGAGTGGCTGGACACCAGCCCAGGTGTGCCCAGGTGGGCAAGAGGCCACTGGCCCCTGGGCTGGGTCAGGAATAGTGAAACAGCAGGACCAGGGCAGGGGTTGTCCCCTGTGCTGTCACTGCTGGGGCACCTCCCCAAATCCTAGGGCAGTTCTGGGTCCCCCACTTCAAGAAGGACCTGAAGGGGCTGGGACACGGCCAGGGAAAGGAGCAGAGCTGGGAAGGGGCTGGAGCCCCAGGAGAGGCTGAGGGAGCTGGGAAAGGGGCTCAGCCTGGAGAAAAGGGGGATCAGGGGGGACCCTGTGGCTCTGCACAACTCCCTGGAAAGGGATGGTGTAAAGTGAAAGTTGATGTCCTCTCTCAGGAAACAAGAGGCAGCATAAGAAATGGCCTCAAGTTGCACCAGGGGAGGTTTGGGTTGGATATTGAGAAAAATTTTTTCACTGAAAGGGTGGTCAGACATTGGGAGGGGCTGCCCAGGGCAGTGGTGGAATCACCATCCCTGGAAATGTTCAAAAGATTTGAATGTGGCTCTTAATGGTCCTGGACTAATGATTGGATTCAGCCTTCGAGGTCTTTTCCACCCTCACCCGTTCCATGATTCCATTCCCCAGCACATCCCAGGACCTCCACAGTTCCTAAATGACCTGATTTTCCCTTCCAGTTTCTATTGTGGACTCACAGAAAAGAAGCAAAGGGAACTTTGCACCCTGCTGTTGCTGCTTGGAAGTCTCTGCATGATGGATTTGTCCAAGTTATTTCTGTTAAAAGCAGCTATAAATAACCTGCATAACACCCCAAGAGTATTACAGAATTATTGGAAGTTTTGCCTGATTAGAAGAAATAAAAAGTAAAAACCTCTGAGGAAGGAGCTCAGGATTTTACACAGCAATAAAGAACAGAAAGTGAAGTGAAATATATCTATTTGTGGGCTTAAAAACCAAGAACACACACAAGTGTTTTGCTCAGCTGGAGATAATTTGGGAAATAATGTTGGTCCTTATTTACTCATAACAAAAATGGCCACAAGCTGTCTTATCTCACACCATGTGTATGTTTCATCAGAACTTTTAATTGCTATCAAATATTTTGTTCAGTGTTCTCATCAAAACCTTGTTTATTCCGTGTGTTTGGGTTTCACTTTTCTTTTCTTGCCCAGAATCCAGAAGCAATTTCTCAGGAGCTGTCTAGAGAAAAAAGGAAAGGCAGTTTTAAGCTAGAGAATAAACTGCAAAACATTGGCCTTGGACACTTCCAGGGATCCAGGGGCAGCCACAGCTTCTCTGGGCACCCTGTGCCAGGGCCTCCCCACCCTCACGGGGAACAATTCCTTCCCAGTATCCCATCTAAACCCACTCTCTGTCAGTTTGAAGCCATTCTCCCTTGTCCTGTCACTCCAGGCCCTTGCAAATATTGTTAAAAATGCACCAAGGAATGTTCTGTATTTTCCCTGGAGCCATCATTTTGCTCAAGTTATCTTCATCCTTCCCAATGCTTTTTTATGGATTCATTGAAAGATGTGTTTGTCCATCTCCTCATTCTCAGGTGAGATTTATTTAGAAATCCAAGTTCCAGGTGAGACAAGAATGGCTCTTAGGCTGCCACATTCACTGATGGTTTATTTGGTGAGCACAAATTTAGGGTTGGACTCATGTCTCTGGAAACCTCTTGGAATTCCTTTTTTCCCAGCACAGAGTTAAAGCTCCTCACATTCCTTGTTTTTTCACTGGAGTGGTGTTGCAGAGTGATTTCAATCTGTGATAAAAGGATTGGATGAATCTCACTCCTCTTCACAAAACCCCAGTCTTTAATTCTCTTTTGCTGCAAAGCCAGTGCAAGGGGAGAAGCTTTCATCACCTGGGCTAGTGAGCTGCTGTTTTGCTTAGAATCTAAATGATACTGGATTTTGGGAAGGTGACTACTTACTGGAATAGCTTCCAAAGAGAGTCTTGCATTCCTGTGCCAGAAACCCAGGAATTTTCCTCAGCTGAAAGGGTTTCTGCTAAAACCCAGACTTCCATCAGCTCCTGTAAATGGGGATTCTCAGGAAAAGCTGACCTGAACCTGTGCCTTCAATGGATATTTGATGAGATTATCAACCACTGAGGTGTCCTGCAAAGGCTGAGAGATTCCAGCTAGGCCACTGATGCAGAAAGATGCCACAATATCATGGATTATATGAGATTTTAAAATGGCTAAAACCATTACAATTTATAATTATGAGCCAACCAAGAGCATCAATGACATGAAAGATGATGATCTCAAGATTTACTCAGTTTGCTGAGGAGATCATTTTTTAACCGCAGCCCAGTGAACATTCTTCTGTATAAATTTGAACGGTTTAATCACCATAAACAGTTCAAGTAAGAATTCTCCTAATTTGTCTGAGTCAAGGCCAGAGATCAGGAACTGGGGGACCAGTGAGCACAGAGTTCACCTTCAAAATTGCCAAAGAAATTCCTGCAGAGAACAGACTCCACATCCACCACCATCCCTGGAACCCAAAACTTGGAATATTGATGAATATATCAAATATCTCATTTCCAGAGCAGCAGGGTTTGGTTTCCTCACTATGAAAAACTCCAAAAGGCTGCCCAAGGACACAGCCAGCACTTTCTCCCAGCCAGACAATCTCAGAAACTGGGGAGCCAATTTGGGAGCAGGCAGGACCCTCAGCATTCTCTCCTTGCAAACCTGTCACAGCCCCAGCCACTCTGTGCAAATAATCCCTCTACAAAGGCACAGGGTTAATGTAAGAAGATTATACATTTCCAGAAATAAAACCACTCCGACACTTCTCTAATCTATAGTTAGGGGATGCTCAGGGTATAATTTTCCTCACAACCACTGGATATTTAATGCAACAACTGCTCAGCCCAGAGCTGTTTCTAGGTCACAGACACAGCTTGGGGAAAACTTTTCAGTGAATTCATCTCTTGGTCAGCTTTTCTTCTTGCTTCCACAGCTCAGACTTGGCTGCAGAGGGCTCTGTCCTACCTGAGAAGCTTCCAATAATCTCAAAAGTTATTCCTAAACACATTTTGTGGATCTCTATGTTAGATATCAATGGATTTAATTTAATAATTGACTCACTCTGCATCACTCTTTGAAGATATTTTTCAATTTACTGTGTGAAACACCTGGTTTGTGGTGGGCAGAGGCCACAGGTTTTTTTATGGGAAGCTACTGGAATATTTACTATGAGAAGGGAAGAAACCCCTCAAGTGTTTCCAGTGAAAACTGCAGGTAACAGCTGGAATTTAAGCACCAACACAAATAAAATTATATTAAAGCACTGATGGCACTCTGGTCAATGCACTTGCAGAAAAGTGAAAAGCCAAAATACTTTGGGTCATTAGACAAGGGAGCTTTCACTGCTCAAACATCCTTTTACCTGAGCAAAATTCACATGTCATCTGAAAGCAGACTGGCTAAGTATCTTTTTCTCTCTATTTACTATTAATTTACTATTTAGTATTAATTTTCAATTATTGGGTGTGCTCAGACATACAGACATTTAACCAGGTCAGAACCCAGGCAGTGAAAAGAGCTTAAAAGAACAATTGCCAGCAGGAAAAAAATTCAAATTACAGGGTAGTATGGGCTTCCGACAGCAAGCAGAAATCAACTGGGCATCTCAATTTTACCACAATGCACAGCCAGTCAAGGTTTTGGAGGCTTTCAGTTAAGAAGTTTTAGGAAAGGACAAGAGGTGACAATAATCTTCTTCCTCCTCTCAAGAGAAGCTGCTGTAATTTGAAGTGTTCAATAGGACTCTAACAATACCAAGTGCTTTCCCAAAACCAATATTTGTGCTCTGCCAGAGCTCAGTGTGCTGCCTGTTATTGCCAGCCTCTCACTGATAAGAGCTGCAGGAAATCTTTATCTAAACCCACAGATAACTGGACACTTGTGATGCAGAAATTAAAAAAAAAAATAAATCAGGCAGTCAAGGCCTGATCTTGCCTGGCTTTGTGTTTAGACTGAAAATCCTCACATTTATTGAGCTGTGTCTCCCATCAGTGACAGCACAATTAGATGTGAGCAAAGCACAAAAGAAAAAAAACAACCCAAACCTTGCACCTGTGTCTGGGCTTTCAGTGATATTCAGAAAGATTTTAAAAGGATGATGTATTTTTCCATAGGTGTTCACGTCAAAGACCTAAAAATAGGATATCTCTGCTCCTAATGCTGATAATTTTCTGCTTTTAACAGAAAATGGGACATCCAGACACAACAGGGCTGTCCTGGGGTGGGTTTGGACTAACTCAGGAATGTTTCAGTGAGTTCTAAAGGGTAGATTCAGAATAGATACAAGGAAGAATTTTTCTTTACATGAGGGTGGTGTAACACCAGATTGCCCAGAGGTTGTGGATGCTTTGATCCCTGGGAACATCCCAGAGCAGGCTGGAGGAGCTCTGGGCAACGTGGTCTGGAGGAAAATGTCCCAGCCCATGGCAGAAATGGCTTTTGGAGCCCCTTCCCACCCAAACCAGGATTCCTGGTGCACAACAGGCTCTGCAGCTGTGGATCTTCCTGGACTTCTGATGTTATAAAGCAAACTTTATGATGAAAAATCTCAATCTGAATGAGCTTAAATAGGCACAAGAAAACAAAAATTTTTTGACTACACCCAGCTGAGGGCAAAATTTGTAGGCTGCACCTGCATCCAGGAGAGCTCCTACAAACCCTTCACAATCCACTGCACATACAAAATTAAACTTAGCCCAGAAGCACCATCTCCCCACTTTGAGAGCTCTGCTGAATGAAGCTGGAATATTCCCATGAAATCTCTTAAGCATATTTTCCTGAGGTCATCAGAAACTTTTCATGGAAAGCCTTTTCCTGACCACTCACCCTGCAAATTTCCTTTTTGGATGTGTTCATCTGGATTTCTGAGGGTGCAGCAAGACAGACGTTGCCTGCAGAGCCACCAAATCCATCCCTCAGAGCACAAGGGAGACTCACCTGGCTGGGAACCTTGCCCCAATCCTGCTTTGGTTTGGAATCCCAGCTCAGGGGATGTTTATATGAGCTGCAAACCTGTTTTTGTGGAGGCGGGGGAAATTTAAGGTTTAGTGTGGCATTCACAGGCCAAGCTTTAGACAAAGCCTCTCATGTTCCTTCTGCACCAACAATCAACCACATCATGTCCCATAAAATACAACCCTGTGACATTTTTTGCATGGCAAGAATGCCAAAAATAATTCAAGGAGTTGATCTCTTTCCTGAAAGCACTTCCAGAGAAAGCTTTCATTTCTGATTCAGGCAGGCAAATGATGTTTAGGGCCACTGGAGCCAGCTGTGGTTTGTAAAACTTGTAATAAAATGCATGAACAATCAGCAGTGTAATCAAGCTCCTAATCAGGAAAGCAACTAAAATAGCTTGAAATGCACCACAAATACCTGTTACAAATCAATTTTATTGCTGTTTTCCTCAAACCTTGGGGAGATGCAGTAAAAGAAGCACAGAACCAGACAGGGAGTTGCCAAAGCAAGGCCAGGTTTTAATGTATTTATGGCTAAATAAGGCAAACATTGCCTAGGGAATAAAACAAGACACTTCTGTGGTGTTAAAACAACCCATAAACCAATGCAAAAAAGGAAAATATAAAAACATTCACTGTGTCACCGCTGCCTCATAAGGACTTCCATTTTCCAACCCCACCTCCCCAGCAGTTAAGCATTTGAAAGAGTGTCAGAGAACCCCAAAAAGCATCACTGGTGTTGGAGTTCTTTCAGAGGAGTTTGCAGCAGCCTTTCATCCCTCCAGGTTCAATACTGGGGCAGAAGGTGCTGCCACATCAAAGGCCCCTGTCCCAGAGCACATTTCCTCTCTGGCTCACAGCTCTGTGGTCTCTGCAGCCACTTCTCACCACATCCACTCCCAAACCTGGATTTGAAACTGAACTGAGCACATCCAGCCCTTCTAAAAGGGTGGAAATGGGGTTTTGGCTGTGGCCACACCAACCCATGGAGCCTCTGCAAGGGGCACCTCATGGCCATGAGCTGGCACAACATCAAAAACAAGAAATAGAATCTCAGTGGGAATATTTTCACAGTAACAGCCCCCAGACATGAACAGAAAGGGATAAGATTTGTTGGTTTTTTTTTTTTTTCCTGGGAAGTCTGTGAATCTTGCATTTTGTATTAATGAGCCTTTGGAAACATCTAAGGGCTGCGTTTTTCTGCCTGTTGAAATGAACGATAAAGTGGCACACAAGGGAAATGATGGCCCTTTCCTGACACTTGTTAAAAGGGCTGAGCTATTTATGTGCCACCAGGGAGGCATTCATTGATTTCCAGAGATGAGCTGGGTAATGGAATTCAGAGATTTTCACTTGGAGTCACTGAGTCAACTGCAGATCATTAATAACACTAAAGATTCACTCCTTTGCAGCAGGAGCTGTCTGACATAGCTGATCTCACCTCATCTTGTATCTCCTCTCCCAAAAGAGCCCCGGACCACAATTTTTAGGACGGTCCCTCTGAGAGTCCTACTAGCATCAGAATTCCAGAGGAACATCCACCAGGAAATAGTTTCCTGCATGCCACACTCCTCTACAGCAGGGCTTGAGTTAAAAGAGAGACTTGTGTGACTCAGTCAACTAATTATGCAATTAAAATTGTGTACAGTGCCCTGACATTCCATTCTATTGTAATACATGGGGAAATTACCCAGCTTGCCACAGAACTTACATTTTGAACAGCATTTACTGGATTTTCTAGTTATCTTCATCTGGTATTAGATAAATTTTAGGAGAAATTAGTGAGTCTACTTACATTTTAGTATTTTAGCACCTTTTCTCATAGAGGGACTAAATAAAAGAATGTGGAAGAGGGAGGAAGGACCAGTCCAGGCTGTGTGACAGTGAATGTGGCCAGTGTTTTAGAAAGGTTAGTCAGGGTGGCCAGGCTGGGAGAATCCCAGCAGCTGTGCTCAGCAGAGATCAAAATGTCACACATGCATGATTTAAAATGTATTATCCAAGTTATTCCTGTAGTACTCCATGAATGAAGAGGCTCCTCTGGTGCCTTTAATACTTCTCCACATTACCAAGGATGATTCTCTATCTGTTTTAGGAGTACCCACCCTCAATATATAATTTTGGCTGATTTGTGGCTCAAGTTCTCTGTGCAGCAACTCAACCCCATGACTTTTTGCTTGTCCTCAGAAAAATCACTTCCCCACAGAGACATTTTGTATTTGAATTTCATAATAGCACCATTCTTGGTCCCTGAGCTAAATTAACTTTTGCCTTCTTGTCACTCTTTGAAAATGAAAAATTGAGGACAGGGGTAGATTTTACTGATTTTTCTTTTGATTTGAACACTCTGCTTCCACACACTCCACTGAAACTCCCAAACATGTGAGGAAATGGAACAGAAAAATAGTAAGAGTTGACATTTTCCTTCTTTCTACACCCAAAACAATCCCTGCTCTAGAAAGAAATCCTGAAACCTCCAAGAAGATACAAAATCCCAAAATGAAACCTGGGAATCTTTTTCCTGATACAATGTTTGAGTTACCCATGGGTTCTACATGGGATCCTCTCAATTATTTCACCCCCCCTTTTGCTGAGGAGCCCAGAGTTTAGGAGCCGCTGTTTTACAATGGAGAAGTAAAGATCTGGATTGGCAGATTTGGATTTGAGCTTTGTTAGAGTGACATCCAGCGGCATTGAAAGTTTTCTTGCTTGTGGCAGCAGAAAGCAGAGAAATCCCTGTTTGAGCAGCAGCAGCAGCTGTGCAAACATTTCTGCTCAGGATCAGGTCAATGACCAGGACAGGAGAAAGAAATGCACCAGCTGAGCTCTCCAGATTAAAGCAGAACATGGACACTGATAATATAATTATACAAATTACCTGGTGGTGTTGAGAAAAGCAGAACACTCCACTTGATTATGGAATATGTGCAAACTTCTGAAGAGCAGGAACTGGAAATCCCAGCTCACTGGTTTCAAAAACACCTTTAAAACATCACCTCACCAAACCTCATTAATGCAATAACCACACACCCTGCTGGGACCTGCAGAGTTAAATCTGGGAAAAACTTCTCTCTTCTGGCACAGCTTTTTAATCCAGCTGTGCTGACGGAAAATGCATCAGAACTTCAAAATCAGATCCCTGTGCACATCTGTGCCCCAAGCCTTGTGAAAAGGAACCTATTTCAATTAATCCTTTTATGGTAGAAAAACCAACAGGGAAACAAAAACACTTCACACAGGACACACTAAAAGCAGGAAAGGCTCCAATTTGAGGCCAGAAAGGAGGTATTGGAACAACTTGGACAAGTTTTGCTGTTCCAATTGGAATCATAACCTGTCCTACTGCCTGCTGCTTCTGCAAGCTCAGGTTCCAGATTGATTCATTGTTCCATTTATTTTACATGACCATGCAAGTTTATGCATAGTTCAGGCAGGGTGGCAGAACCAAGCTCTGTCCAGCAAATGTTTTTTATTGAAAACAAATTTTGCATTGATGTGGAGAATACTCCCAGCTCAGTCCAGTTGCTCAGTGCAATCTGGTGCTACAAAGAGCAGCACAAGAAGGACGGAGAGGGAGCATCTGGCTCAGTTTGAAGCCTGGCAGGGGGATCCCATGTTCAGGGTTCACACATGGCCAACTCTTCTGATCTTTGTGGCTGAGCTCCCCACTGAGGAGATCCTGTCCTTCCTAGGGTTATGGGATGTACTTCCTTTACAGCCTGGTCTCTAAATCCTCCAGAAACATCTTCACCAGGCAGCCAGAGAAACCAAAAGGAGCCCCAGACTGGGAGCAAGGGGCCAGTTTTGAGGTGAGGATGGAAACAGAGGTGAAAGCAGTGTGGGGACTCCTTGGCAGCAGCTCCAGGCTCCATCTGCCCCAGGAGGGGCTGATCCAGCTGCTGGTGCTGCCCAGAGCCAGCAGGGACTGAGGGGACAATTCCTACTGTGGGTAGCCTCAGGCCAGAGGAAATTTGGTGCTTTGAGCACCAACTTTTCCAAGGAAGGAGCCACTGGAGTGGGGAGACAGAGCTGGGGTCAAACAATGGGTGAGACAAAGCCTGGAAAGTAATAGCAGAACAGAAAAATGGATTTCTCTCTCTCCCCTCCTTCCTTTCCCACAAAGTTTTTAGCAAAACTTGGGAGAAAAATACAGAAAAGGTATTGAGGGATGACAGAACCATCACAGAATCATTTAGGTTGGACTACGAGTGAGCCCAGCCACTAAGCCAGCACCGTTGCCACATCCAGGTAAAGTGAAAACAACATTTAAGCTCAGCCTCCATCAATCTGCTGTGCTGCACAAGACAAGAAAATATTTCTGGTTTAACAGATACAGGACAGTGTCCTCCAGCTGGTGCTTTAGAGACTCTTTGTCCTGCGAGTTTAATGGTGCTGAAAATCCAAAAGTACAAGACAAACACAACTTTATAACCAATGCAAAATTTGCTTGAAAATACAAAATTGCTGAAACTATTTCAAACATTTTTCTAAAGCAAATGTTGCTCAAACAGACAAATCTGGTTCTGACGTGCTCCCCAAAAATAGCCATGTCAGACTGAGAATTTACATGTACATAAAGAAGGTTAATGAACCAGGCAAATTGTACTGCACAGGAAACAAATGCCAAATATTGCTCTTAGCTTTTTCTTGTGAGTCAGTGGCTGCTCTGGGAATGGGGGCACTGAAATAAATAGTACCACATCCTCAGTGCAGTTGGAACATCCCAAAATGCCATGGAGCTGTCAGTCTGCGTGTCAGAATCAATGTGCAAGCTTGTCAGGAGAAAAGCAGGGGGAATTTGGGACTTTAAATAGTCACCAGCTTTTATGGTTTATTGGTAGGAATGGAAGCAAGGCCACCTCAGGACTGCAGATCAGGCTCTTTGTTCAGAACTGGGCTGTAGTTATTAACTTGTCATGTGAAATCATAAGAGTAACATATTTATTCCTGTCTGGAAAAGAAATACTCTAATCAGAGGTGACAACACAATTCAGATTATTTGAGGATGTTCAGGGCTCCAATCCAAGAGTAGACTTGGAAGTATTAACAAGGTTTGGGAAAAGAAGGGGTTTCAGAAAGTAGAACAATTTTGACTGATATTGCCAGAAATTCAACAGTGCAGCTCCT
This sequence comes from Chaetops frenatus, assembly GCA_013400775.1. Taxonomy (NCBI): domain Eukaryota; kingdom Metazoa; phylum Chordata; class Aves; order Passeriformes; family Picathartidae; genus Chaetops; species Chaetops frenatus. The sequence goes on from VZTR01005363.1 coordinate 285,509, forward strand.
TTGCAGGATCACAGAATTCCCAGGGCAAACAGTGAGGGTCCAAGCTGGGGATTTCAAGGAATTCCCATAAGTTAGAGCTGAAGGGCCTTGATAGACCACCAAAGGTCCAGCTGCACAACTCCTGCACGAGAAACCTCCCAGTAACTGTGATGGTCTCTCAGTTGAAGCCTCAGAGTGAATTATTCCTCTCTTCCCTCCTTTTAGCCATGTCCTGGCCCATCTCAGGGGATTTTTCTTCCCACACAACTGCTTTTCCAGGTTTGTTCACAAAGAATACATAAAGTTAAGGAAAGCTTTGCTTGAACTGCAAGCACACACACAATTAAATACAAATTGCACTTTATTCTCATTTTCCTCTAACTGCTGGTTTTCACCTGCCCCTCATCACCTCACATCTGCATACAAAACTGTATTCGGGTGTTAATTACACCTGCTTCTAATTAAATAGGAGGTTTTCTTCTACTGTTAATGCTCTGATTCTCAGATATTTAATGAAGCACCTCAGAACCAGGGCTGAGAGTGAGGACATTTTAGTTGTGCAGACTGGATATTCTGCAGAAATCTTGGGCAGGGTTCAGACAGAACAAGAATAAAGGATGGACTAAAAAATATCAAACTTGAATTTTCCTGTAACCAGACCTGAGCAACAAACCCAGACATGAAATTTATGAGAGGGGCCTTTCCCACAGGATGTGTTGTCATAATTTTCCCTCATACACACACCATTCCCCACTAATTTAAATATCTATACTAGTCTCAGTGGCAGCTCAGAGCAGCTTCAGCATGAAGCTTTATAGATATTTTAAAAAGATATACTGAAATATCTTGTTGTAAAGACTCACTGTGTTCTTTGCATCATGGTTCAGATCCAAGGACAAGGAAAACTCTCTTGACCTTCTGCCTTCCAGCTCTGGGGACAAACAGATTATGTGTTGGCATGTGCTGCCACCTAATGATGTGGAAACCAAGGCTTTGGAAGAAAAAACACTCAGAATTGCATCAAAAAAGATGCAGCTGCAGAAGGGATTTGCAAATTTTATCACCTGGAACAGGGCAGGGCTAGTCCATGTAGGAAAAGCTGGTGGTAGGACTGGCTGAGCAGTGGGTGTGAGGTGGGGTTTGGATCCAAACCCAGGCTCAAGCTGCTTTTAACCAAGAGGTGTCCCCACAGCACCACAGAAATTCTGTCCAAAGGTTCTTTCTGGAGCACCCACAGCCTGGGACTGAGGTTACCCTGCACCTCAACTCTCCCAGAGGAGCACAGGGACCTTCCCCAGGGAGCTGCTGCTGCCTCCCTGCACAGCACAGGACAAGCAGCACAAGATCCTTCCTCCAATTTCTGTTCTGAAATAGAACTTTCAGCTGGGGGAAACCTGATTTTTAAGTCAGATTTCACTCACTGTATCTTTAATAAGAAGAAACAATCTGTCTCACATAATTGTATCTAAATGCAGAATGGTGGTTGCTGCAGGAAGCAAAATTCCAGTGTGCAGAGTTCCCTGAGTTTGAGGGCTCCTCAGACAGTTCTATCAGTCCATGAAATATTCACATTTATTTAGTAACAAACCCAGAAAAGCAGAACCACATTTCCTGCCCCCAGTGCTGCCTCTTCACTCCATCCTGACTGCATATTCCTTCCCAAAACAGAGCCAACACAGCTTCCCATAGATGGGATAGTTCCCTACAAAACCCCCAAGCTTTACAAATATACAGGTACATTGAACTCCTTTAGTTCAATAGATAAAAGCTTGTGTTTACCTTGCTACACCAACTCAAAGGATGCTTAACAGGCCAGGGATCCACATGACACATGGGATTAGTCCAGATTATGTGTTACATTCCCAACAAAAACACACATGGCTTTGTAAACATCTGCTGAATAAAAAAAATCCTTTAGTTCCAACCATTTTAAACCACTTTACTTGAATCAGCCAAGTAATTAGGATTTTTAAATTAGCAGGAGCACTGTAATAAACAGAGCAGGCTTACAATTGAATCTGCAGGGGTGGGGTGGATAAAACAGGAGTTTGAGGAGGCTGAGCTTGGCAAGGGTGGGAATAATTGAGGAACAACCTGGACATTCAGTAAGCCCAAAACCTGCAAAATGTTTGCCTATTCAGATCACTAAAAGGCCACTGAGAAAACCCAAAAACACATGAAAAAAAACCCAAACTCCAGAAATAACAACACTAGAAAACTAGTTGAAAAATAAAGCTGCTAGCCCTCTTTGCTGTATGCTCAAGGAGAGGAGAGACCACAGCTGTCCCACAGTAGCTCTGTCCAGCTTCTTCTCAAAAACCTGACTTCTCCCTGTCTTATCTCTATCACTTTATTCTCCTTTCCGAATCATGGCCACCACTTGTTGCCAATTTATTTTTAATTAATCCAATTAGCTAATAGCCTCCAACACCAGCCCTTTCCCTTTCTGCTTCAGAGGCAGAAGCTGCAGTAGCAGCTGAAGATGTTGAAGGGGAAGCTCAGATGTAGAGAATGGGAAGGACAAAAGTGGTACCTACAGGAGGTGAGGGAGGAGGAATCTGTGCCCTAAGAATCCAAAAAGTTTCCTGTGAAGTCTCAGGAAAGAACTTGGCAAACAAGCAAAGACTTTTAAGCATAACCTGGGCTGGTTTGCTGGAAATAATATCTAAAAATAAGCAGGAAAAATTAAAAGCTGATTTAATGCCCTTTGTACCACATCATGCTTTCATCCCTGCAAACAGCACACAGAGGTTCCTTGTTCCTGTTTTATCTGAATGGCCTGTTCTGCTCTGATTTCTCTTTTCTGAGCTGATCCTTCATTCTTTGGCTTGTGATTTTTGCCTGCATTTCAACCCAGACAACAAAGTTGATTTCACTGGGAAAAAAACCACCAAACCACCAAAACCAGGAATGCTGATAAAGCCCAAAATAATTCCGGGGCAGGTTCCTGTTGGAGTTCATCCATTTGTTCTTCGAAGGTGATTTGGGGGCAGGCTGGGGAGAGACCTGGATGTCTCCAGACAGGCAGAGCTGAGCTCCTGCTGCTCCACAGAGGGTTGTGAGCACAAACACAGCCCTGACCCCCCTGTCAAGAGTGAATAACCCACAGAAAGCCTGTTCCTGTCAGGGAAGTTAATCCACAAACACTAGAGGTTTATGTCCAAAAAAGAGATAGAGGAGTGGGGTCTCTGGAGGTTTTGGAGGACACACCCTCCTTTTTATCCCAATTTCCCAGCCGCATTTTCCTCTCTCTTTACCCACTGGCTGAGGTACTTGAGAGGTACAGACTTCCCAAATCACTTGACACAGACCCTTCTAAGGTATACCCCTCCTTTTTGTTTTCTTACGGAATTTCTGGTTCCTCCCATTGTTTCATTCATCTCTCAGTATCTAGCTTTTCCCAGAGTTTGCTTGTAAAGACAGATCTCTCTCATTCTTTTCATCAATCCATGGAATCCTTCCCATTATTTCTTTCATCTCTCAGTATCTGCCTTTATTTGCCAGCAGCCCCACAGTTTGTAAAGACAAATCTCTCTCATTCCTTTCATTCTGAGTGCTGGGGAAGGCACAGGGGGCCCTGGCTTGGCTGTGCCCCTTTTCCTTGCCCCTTTGGGCTCCATCCCTGCCCTCCCTGTGCCAGGGCTGGGACAGCAGAGCTGAGCAGAGCAGGGCCAAGTCCCACGTCACTGCTGCTGCCAAACTTAGCCCTGGCCCTGAGGTGTCTGCCCAAATAGCTGCTGTTTGCTCCTTTGAGCATGGCAGGCCTCCACTGCAGACAGGTTCCAGCCCTTTGGGGAGAGGGCAGGGATGATTCATCTATGAGGGGCAGGGGAAGGATAGGGGGTGGTGGCAGCCTGGGCTCTCAGCACTCCTCAGATGATGTTTGACAACAGTATTGAAGAAAAGCTGCTGTTCCTCTTCCACAGTGGAATGAAGAGGGGATTGAGGGGCCGGATTTACCAGCACACCCCAATATTTTGTCATTAACCACTGCTAGCTAGGAATTCTTGACTATGCTCATGCTTCTCTTTTTGTTTAATTGCAATGACTCAAGGACTGCCTAATTTTAAAAGCCGTGGAGCTCATCACAGTGTGGAAAGAGCCTCTCCATGAGCTGACAGCAACATCCTGGGAGAAACAGGGGCCTGGCACAGAGTAAAACAGCACAGAACACCCAGGAGTGGCACAGTCAGAGAGGAGTGGAAAGACTTTATCAAAATCCATAGCATGTTTTCCTTATTAGAGCCAGACTTGTGTAGCCAAGATGAGAAAGATACTTTAAGAAAAGAACTTCATTTCCTCTGTTGCAGCTGCTGTATAAGAGAGTGCCTAAGGGTGCAGGAGCAGAATTTTTCATTAGTGTGTTGTGTATTAAAGGAAAAATTTCTCCCTGTTCATGGGCCAGAGACATAAAGAAGGGTCATAGAAAAATTTGGGTTAGAAGGGACCTTAAAGAACATTCAGTTCCACCCCAGCCATGGGCAGGGACACCTTCCACTGTCCCAGGGTGCTCCAAGCCCCAATGTCCAGCCCGGCCTTGGGCACTGCCAGGGATCCAGGGGCAGCCACAGCTTCTCTGGGCAACCTGTGCCAGGGCCTGCCCACCCTCACAGGGAACAATTCCTTCCCAATATCCCATCCAGCCCTGCCCTCTGGCAGGGAAAAGCCCTTCCCTGTGTCCTGTCCCTCCATCCCTTGTCCCCAGTCCCTCTCCAGCTCTCCTGGAGCCCCTTCAGGCCCTGCAAGGGGCTCTGAGTTCTCCCTGGAGCCTTCTCCTCTCCAGGTGAACATTCCCAGCTCCCCCAGCCTGGCTCCAGAGCAAAGGGTCTCCAGCCCTTTCCTGACTTTTGTGGCCTCCTTTGGACTTGTTCCAACAGCTCCGTGTCCTTCCTGTGCTGGAAGCTCCAGTGCTGAACACTCCAGGCACCCAGAAAAGCATAAAAGCATAAAATAAGAGCACAGAAAATCATCAGAGGGATGGAGCACTGCCTGAGTGAGAACATGGCTGGGAAGTTATTTCAATCCAGCAGCTGGAAGATGCAATTCCCATCCATGTGGCACCAGCATCTGTCTGGGCAGGGAGCTGGAGGCACTGGGAGCTTGGGTTGGGCAGAGTTTTCATCCCCAGCAGTTCCTGAAATTCCCTGCATTGCTTTGGCTCTGCCAGCAACACAAAGGGGCCCCAGCAAAACCAGCCATGAGTGTGAGGGAAGGGGCAGTAGCAGGTAAGAGGTGGCTGATCTGCATTATATTGATATTGATATTGATGTTTATGTTTATGTTTATATTTAATTCATATTTTTATAAATTTATTTATATTTAGTTATAGTTATTTATATTCTTAAAGTTATTTATGTATGTGTATATTCATATATTTATATATGAATAGATGTATTTTTATTCTTTATATTTTTATCTACATTTTTCAAATCCATCTTTATATAGATATTTATATTTAATAACACTTACATGAAGTTGTGACCCCAGAGAACTTCAGTTTCTCTCAGCCACAGATTTGCTGCATAACCTCAAACAAGTTGCTGAACCTTATCTTGTTTCTCAGCTCCCCACTTCAAATCAAGGGACATTTGTCTCCTCTACCAAGGTTACTGTGATTATTTAATTCATTAGGGGACTGTCATGTAAAGTACATCAATATAAACTAAAATACACAGAAAGGGGTTTGCCCATTTCCTTTAATTTTTGAGAATAAAGTCAGTAGACAAAATTTTGGGCCCTTCAAAACCAAACAGAATCTTTCTTTGTGTAAAATGTTACATAAACCTTAGTGGTTGTTGATTTTTATTGTATTATTTTTCATAATTCTGCAAATATTTCAGAAAACTGCAGTTTGTTTCTACTGCATAAAAAAATCATCACCACAGAGTCAGAGTTCTTGCATTTCCCCCTCATATAATTTCAAAAAAAACCCCAAACCAAACACAATTAGGAAATTTACCCTCCCACTTCCCTCCCTGCAAAAAAGAAAAAAAAGGTTTTTAAAATCAGTAAAGTGTTAAACAAGTCAGATATTAGGAGCACACAGAGCACAGCACATCAGTAACAGCAGGGATGCTTTAGAGCACGCCAAGCCCTGCATAAAGCACAGGTGAAATGTCCATAGCAGCACAAGGAAGCAGTTTCCAGACACAGCACAGCCTTCCTTGGATGAGGACAGAGCTCCAAAGGACTCACACCAGCCACAGGACACAAGTTTTCCTCCTACAGCAGTGTTTATGATGCCCTAGGATTTTAGCTTTTATGTTTTTCAATTCCTGTACTGCATTGGTGTGTAACTCCAAATAAAGTGTCAGTTACTGTCTTCACATTTTGGTCAGACAAAACAATCCCTCTGAGCCTGAGATCCAAGGACATCCTATAGCCTCAGGCCCCAAAAAGTATAAACAAAAGTGAGTTGGGGGGAAGTAAACTGGGAGGTAAATGACTTCATTACCAGAAGCTGTAATTGGAGGATTAACTCCTGATATGTGAATGGACCAAACTTATAACAGTGTGAAAAACTCATGACCATGGTCTGTTTTGGGTGTAGCCTCTGGGAGGTTTGACTGCCCAAGGTGTATCTAGTGAAGGCCTTTAATAAATACCCACTTTATTCTCTGAACTCTGTCCAGCCTCTGTTCCAGGTAGCCACTGCAAGGCATCAATTTCCTGTCGCATCTGGGGTGCCAAAAACACCAAGGCATGACCAAGGGGTGATGGGGTCACTTTGTGCCCATGCATGGCCCTGGGAACAGGGGCTGAACCTCTTGGGACTTCCTCAGGATCCTCATTGTGAAGGAATGACACTGAAATTGGGCCAGGCACAACCTAAAGGTTCTCAGGAGTCCTGAAATCAAGGCCAGGCACAACCTAAAGGTGCATCTCCCTTCACATTCTCCCCAGGAGGGACCATGACTCACCCCAAAGCCCAGCTGTGGCTTTGGGGCCTTGGTTCTGCAGACTGGGTGGCTGGAGAGAAAGACTTGTGTCACAAATATTTTTGATTTGTTGGGACTTCCAAAAATGTAAATTCCTAGATTTGGGAGCATCAATATTAATTCAGTTTCTTCACTGTATATAAATCTGTTGTTTCAGTTCTGGGAGCATTTCTCCCCCAGTATCATTTTCCCATGGGACTGAGTTTTGGCTCCCTCTGAGGGAGGCGAGCAGGCACAAAATGATGGTTCTGTGCTTTCCTAAAAACCAGTTTCTTTCCAAATGTCCTGTCCCAAGCACCTCACAGTGGAGACCTGCAAATAGGACATACAGGATCTGAAATCCTCTGTTAGGCTTCCACCTTACCACACACAAATAAACCCCTATAAATAAGATAAAGTAAAAATGAAATGGCTCTGTTAGATTTAATGAAGTGACTTGAGACAAAGCAGTTCCATGAAAATCCTTTTTTTTAAGAAGTAACAGCAAGAGCTCAGAGAAGTGCTGACTGTAGGTACAGTTCTAGCCAATATTAAGATATATTTAGTGATTTAGAGGGAATTATTTCCTCAGGGGAAGGCCAGGTGCGACTTCTGTTCCTAAAAACTCCAGGTGCTTTGTCTGAGCTTTGGTGAGCTGGAGCTGCAGAGAAGGCAGAAGGTTTTATCACGTTTCTTCTGGGCTGTCTCTTGTCTCTCCCCCCAAATCCTGTGCAGAGCAGGATGCTGCTCCTCCATAGGTTTCTCACACAACCATCAAATAACAAAAACAGGCCAAGAAAAAATAGTCCAGAACAAATAATAGTGTTTGGAATATTATTAGCTAAAAACCCCCCACATCCTAAGACAGATTTTAGGGGTTTTGATACTGGGCCATCTTCACATCTTCTGGAACAACCATCCAGCAGCTGGATCAACGTACAAAATCATCTTTAAACCCAGGCAGTTAGTCCAGACCAAGGCCTGACATGATAAACCCAGCACTGAGGGGTCACAACACCCCCTGCATCACATAAAAATGACCTCCTGGGACTCCTGCAGAGATAAAGAACATTACCCCAACCTTCTGCTAAAGAAATTCCTGCTCTGACTTCAGTGCAAGCCTTGGTCCCATCCAGGGCAGAAGAATCAGTGCCTGATCTGAGGGGAGCTGGAAAGGTCCTTGAAGAGGAACCAAAACAGCCTGAGTTGGAAGGATCATCCAAGTCCAACTCCTGGCCCTGCACAGGACACCCCAAAACCCCACCCCGTGCCTGCAGAGGAGCTATGTAGTGCTACACATTGGCACTGTCGGATCCTGGATGACTTTGGAGGGGAATGAATTGTTGTGCAGACAGAGAGAACCCTACACCTGCTCTTTTCCCCTCAGAACATCTCCAGCTCTATGAAATAACCTTGATCTCCTGTTGGAGCAGGACAGACAAACACAGGTCACTCCAGGGACTGGGAAGTGCCAGCCAAAATTCAGGAGCAGCCACCCACAGAGGAATATGGAAAGGTTTGGGAGGTCTCCTGAGGAGCACATCCTCTCAGAGACCAGGAACTTACACCAGCAAAATTTAGAGCCCTTCAGAATCAGCCTCTATCCAATCTCCAGGAAAACAGTGGCTCAGCATGGGCCCATTCCACACTTTCAGCCCTGTTGAAGCCAGTGGAGGGTGGAGGGAAGGAAGAGGAGGGAGCAACTGAGGTGCTGTCAGCATCACCAAACTTGCCCTAAAAGGAGATTTCTTTCCAAGCAAACCACAGGACAGGCTGGTGCCCTTTATATACACACATGGACAGCTGAAATGGTCTGAAATGCTTACAGGTTAGAAGGTCTATACAACATAACACCTGCCACAAATCAAAGTAGAAAAGTTTTACAGCACATTATACAGGTCCCTCTAAAGTCTAAAAAAAAAAGAAAACATTGACTGGAATCACCATATTACAAGAAGTCATCACTAACAGACCATATAATACTATTTCTTTTTCTTTTACAGAATTATTATGGATAGAGTAAATTTAAAAAATCACTTTTTAAACAAGTATACAATTTTCACTTTAAAATTAACTGGTTAATAAAATTCTGTGCAAAACAAGCCAGCCTCTATAATTAAGTGAATTTATTTATTTCTTTATACAAAAAAAACCCCAAAAACAAAAAAAAAAAAAAAACCCAAAAAAAAAAAAAAAAAAAAAAAAAAAAAAAAAAAAAAAAAAAACCAACAAAAAAAAGTTCTTTCAGAAATGTGTCTCCTTTTCTGTGATGGTGGAAATGGTGCCATCTCCTTTCAGTTTGGCATCGCAGTCATTTATTGCTGCAATGTAGGCGCCTCCTCCAAGCTTCCCCCGCATTTTCAGGTCTGAGCTAGGTGTAATCAACTTCCTGAATTTCTAGAAAATTGGAGAAATGGGAAATCATTATGTTTTTCTTGGTCACAGACACACCTCTCATTAACAGACCAATTATAAAAGGCTTTCCTCCCTCATGTCTGCTTCTCATTTATTTCCCTGTTGTGGGCATATTCTCAGACCTGCAGATCCAATTCTGCATAAATCCCACCAGACCAAAGAAGTAAAGCTAAAGCCAAAGTGAATTTTTCTGCTCATTTAATCACCCCCTGTCATGAGGACTCTCAGCACTGTGCCTGTTCTACAGGAACATTTTGTTTCTTGTTTTATCATCCATGTATGTTCACTGGAAAAAGCATATAATCCAGAGACAGCCAAGGTGTGTTAAGCTGTGATAAAGAAAAGTATACTTTCTCTTTTCTAGCAATGGCATCCAGAGCAAGGCTGCTGCTCACAGCAGGATGTTGGCTCCCCAAAAAGCTCCAAACTGTGATTAAAACAATACTTTTGTCATCCTTGCAGGAAGAGATAACAAGCTGTCTGCAGTGCTGCAGCTTCAGCAAAACCTGCTCACCTGCAGGGAGAGGTGGGGCTGGTGCATTAAAGAAATATGTAATATTTAGATTTATGCAGACTTCCTTTTTTGTCACTTTAAGAAAAACATATCATGGAAACTTCACTTTTAGTTTATATACCCAGTGAAGATTTCCCAGGCAGTCTCCAGGCTGTGTTTAATCAGCTGAATGGACTCTTTGGAATATGGACAAAATGAAGCTTCTCTGCAGTGTTGAAAGCCCAAATGGCTGAATAAGGTTTGTGTTTTTGTTTCTTCCATTATTGCCTCTTTTACTGCCTTTCTTTGGAGCTCCCACAGAAATGAGCAACCTTCTCAGCTTAAATTTGATAATAACCTCAGGTTAGACCTGTGCTAACCTGACACCAAATGTCAGAAAACTCCACTGAATCTCCTCATTTGCCTGTGTTTCTCATTTAGAGAACTGAAATCAGGAAAACTGTCCAAAAGCCAGTAATGTGGGCAACCCAGCTCCTGGAGAAAATCCTGGCAGCACAAACAAAAACCATGGAAAAAGGCAGCTGACCTGGGGGGATGGTTGGTACAAACCTGGAGAGATTTGGGTGATGTTAAAGACAGTTTAAGCTACAAATTGAGCTGGGACAGAGCATCTTAAATCAATAGTTTTGGTTAGTTTACTCCAGGCTTAAATCGCTGGAGGCAAAAACTCAATAGGAATTCAGAATAAACCAAAGAAAGCTCAGAACTCTATTTCCAGGGGTGACTGGGAGCCTCAACCCAGGGAACAAGGATGTGGCACTGTTGTTGTGGTTTAAAGGTGCAGATGAGGACTCCCACCCCCTTCCCAACTTCACTGATCTGGAAATCCCTCTCACCTCCATGAAAGTGCCTTCTGTCTTCCAGAGCTTGATGCAGATCCACAGTGGGATGCAGACCATGGAGGAGAGGGCCATCATCCACCCGATGCCATAGCCCCAGTCAGGGTAGATGTACACATTGTTATATTTCAGGGGCTTGTATTTCACCAGGAAAAAGATGAAGATGCCCTGAAACAAGGAGAGACATTACCAGAGGTATTTGGGCAAACCTTGCACACATGTAACAAGGATTTGGCTGAGTGTTTAGGCCAGGCCAGGCCAGGCTCCCTGAGGAGGGAGAGCAGAGGGAAGATCTCCACTCTCAGAGAAAAAAAAAACCCCGCAACATCCTCTTTTCTGTACAGCTTAAATAACACATCTCAGAAGCTCCTGCAGAAACGAACAACCTTTCAAGTTTAATCCTATTTACCTCTTGATGACAAGAAACCCTGCACTTTGATGACAAACAGCACCTGGGCAGGAAAGATTAAGTTGTGCTACAGAGAACCAGCTGAGATTAGGTGACACAAGCTGGGTTCTCTCTAACCTGTCATGATGAAAAAGGAAAGCAAAATTTTTTGAAGTCACTTTAATCCACTGTGCGTATCTGCAGCTTTGCAGGCCAATGCTTTTATCCTGCCAAAAGCCAAAAAAATCTGTCTAAATTTCTAATTGAGCTGCTTGGATCTTTTCAATGTATGAAATATAGAAAAACTACCCTGTAATTTTGTCCAAAGTGATGAAACAAATGTACAAGAGTAAATGGGATAGAGATCATTTCAAATTTGGTGCAAATGAGTCAGGAATTTTCCTAAGTTTGCAAATGGGAACCTGGATCTCCAGATGCCCCGGCTCCTGTGGTTTCCAGTTGCCATCATTTGGGTGTAACACAACTGGAAAGAGTGTTGGCAACAAATCCTCAATTTTAAGAGCAATCAGGTCATGTTGAACTTTGTACCTGTGACACGGACACTGATCTTCAGAGCTGGCACCAGCTTCCTTCCCCTCCTTCATGCCTATGGGATGGGCTTTTGGCCTCTCCTACTAATTTTAAAAGTAAAAATGTCCTGCCTCCTTTGGCATATATCCATTCCCACAGAGAGAGGAGAAAGGAGGAGAAAGTAGCAAAGGACCCAGCCCAAGTCTGGAGGAGCTCGAGTTGTGTTGGCACACAAGCGGTACTAACTACAAGGAAAACATCTCTCTTGTTCTGGTAAATATTCATTTGGGGCCCTGGCATTATTTTTTTCCTGTGATTGTACATACTAAGATTTTTCACAGAACATTTAACAATTTTTACACATTCTACAGAGTGTTTTTTATTTGAAATACATGCTATGAATCAAAAGGCATTCCTCTCAACTATTAGCAGCAGCAAAATTATTAAAAAACATGTACAGAAACCCCTCTTTATATCTAAACCAAGTTATTTGGACATTCTGTACTTACTGCACAAATACCTGGAGTTAGGACCATCCAGCACCATTTAATCAATGACACTGGTTTGTACCCAATCATGTCTTCAATGTTCTCATAGAAGCGATTGCTGCCTGCCCAAAAAACAAAGGAAAAGCAGATGTAGAGTGCACATGGAAGGGGTTGTCCAGATCAGGATTTAAAGCAGTAAAAACAAAAGCACAGGCAGAGCTGGGAAGGCTGGAGCTGCTTCTCTTTCCCTGGAAAACTCCTCCCTGCCATCTGCCCAGTGCTCATGTCAGGGGTTGATATAAAATTCCTGCTGCTATAAAACTTCTGTTCAACTGCATTTATCTCCTATCCAATCAACATATCCCTTATCTATTTTTCATTAGTGTGGCACAAGCCGTCACAAAAATGTAAACATTTAATTTAGTCCTACTCTCCACTTTCTTCCACATCTTTAGTTTTGCTTTCCATCCATTCTGCTTAGTTGATTTATTCTCTTAGTTGTAGAATCAAGTTGTAAAAAACCGCAGTCAAAGAGTATAGATTTTATATATAAATGTATTTAGATGCTACAAGCTCATGTGTGAACCCAAGGGTAGCTGGGCACATGTGATCTGCAGTTCTATGTGGTTTTACAAAGTGAAATTATCCATCCAGAGGGTGCATCTCTGTGGAGAAAAAGGCATTCCTGACTTTTTAGGGGCATGGGAATGTGGAGGGCCCTATTCCATAAGGGTGCAAGGTTCTTGCTTTGCTTTTATGCAAACAGAAATCTTTGATAAGGAAAACAGAGCAATTTTTATCACTCACCATACACCCAACCTATGCAGACACACTCAAATATGGCAACAAAGAGCAGGCACATCCCACTGGCTGCATAGGAGTCAAAGAGCTGGAAGACATACATCCCACCCTGGAGGAAAAAAAGGGGAAAGGGAAAAAAATATCTAGTTGGCATTGGCAGGAATATTTCATAGCAAATCTGTTTTAATTACACAGTTGTCGTGGGTTGCAATGCAAAATGTAACAAAAAAGTCTGTATTCTAGTCCCATCTGTTCGAACCAGGTGGGGCAGTGTTCTTTATCTCTCCCACACCCATCCTTCCCTCTGGGGAGATCTCTTCTGTTCATGGGCCATTGAGTCTCACTGCATGACTGATAAAATTCCATCATTCCACTGGAAGATGCTCCACTCAGGGGAGCAGCCAAGCATCCCCACCTGGATAGAATGGGAGACTCAGGAAACCACAGGCAGCCTTTCCCACTGCATTCCCAGAGGAAGAGCAGACCCTTCCACACTACCACTGGAGCTTCAGAGGAAAATTACCCTTCTACAGGACCACTGCTCCAACAAACCCACACCTGTCACTCCAGGAGGACTGCAGCCACCATCTAATGGGACTGCTACCCACACCCTGACTGACAGGCTGTCAGCTTGGATTCTGACTCTGTCAGTGTTTTGTACTATTGCATTTTATTTTAATTTTCCCATTAAAAGAATTGTTGTTCCTGTTCTCATATCTTTGCCTGAGAGCCCCTTAATTTCAAATTTATAATAATTTGGAGGGAGAGAGTTTACATTTTCCACTTCAAGGGAGGTTCCTGCCTTCCTTAGCAGACACCTGTCTTTTCAAACCAAGACAACAGTCAAGCTGTTGGCTCCCTGGCAAACTTCCTACTCAACTTGGTTCCTTCTTGAACAAAGAATATTCATTTCTTGGGTTTTTTTACTCTGCATTTGCTTTAGGGTGGCAAATCTAGAGTGGAAAGGAGTAAATCTGATTTTTTTTTTCCAGAAATGCTCTCCCACCTCCCTGCTCTTCTCTCCATTTGTTATCACATCAAGCTGTAGGTATTCCAAGGTGCTCTGACCTCCAGATTCTGGTTGTGTGTCTGTGTTATTAATATGAAAAATAATTAATTAAAACGTGAGGAAAGAAGATAAAATCAGGTAAAATCTGGTAAAACCAGAATCCACTCTGTTGGTGTAGGGACTGTAAAATGAGCAAAGCGACCTAAAAAGTGTGAGTGTAGCTCACAGTCTTTAAGCCACATGACTAAAAAAAAAGTCTTTATTTTTGTCACAAATAAAAAGAAACAAGAATCATCCGATCAATAACATTATGGTTAAAATAATTAAAATTAAATTGATATAATTACACTACTTTTTATGTGAGATACTTAATAATTTGTCACATCTCCATTTAATATTGAAATAATGAGGAGGAGGAAGAGTTCACAAGAGAGCATTTCAATGGAAAGGAGTTCCAACGAAGGAAAGAAGGGCTTGAGATGAGCTCCTCAGTTGGAATGCAATGTTTTTTGGGGAGCAATGTGATCCATTACATCTCAGACAACTTTCTGCAAATGGAAGAGAATCCTAAAAATAGGAAGAAAACTAAATTTCTACTGCAAAGTCATCATGGTGAGGCTCAGCAAATACCTTAGCAAAACGCAAATTTAGAAATCAACTAACCAAGACAGTACAAGGTAAGGACAACAAAACTGCTGCAAGGATATTCCTGCAGTTTGGAGAACTTGCTTCCCCTTCAGTCTTTATGTTTGTATTTCTTTTACCCTGTATATCTTAATATCTCAGTGCTCTGCTCAACATGTGCACTGCAGAGGGGTTATTTCAAAATTTCACATTTTACATAATAAAGATGATTTATTTCACTGAAAGTAAGAATGATTCCAGGTAAATATAATGTATATAAGAATATAAAACTTGTGTGCAATGCATTACTTCACATGGAGCATCCTATCTGTTATCAGAGAGGGAGATTTGATTGGTGTCACTAAAATATTAATGTTCCAAGTTCCAGATTATTTCAAGCTGGAAGGGACCCACAGGGATCATGAAGCCCATCCAGGAATGGAACCCTCAAATTAGCACCAGGCTCTGACCACCCAAACTCATCTCAGTGCCCATGGGAGGGACTGACACCCTGGGAGTTTTTGGGTTAGAACATCCCAAAGCAAACACCCTGGTTTGTTTGGGAAAAAAAGATTTCTGCTCAGAGATTGGCTGCACTGACTCACAAGGCCTGGTAATGTGGAAACCAAAGAGGTTTCATTTTTTCTTTTCACTTTACTTCATCTTCTTTATTGTTCTTTCCATCCAAAATGTGGTTGTTCCTGCCCAGCAAGCAGAAACCACGATCAGTGCAAAGCAGGTGGAATTTCCTTGGCTGTGCTGTGTATTTTTGATTAAAACATTTCCTGAGCTCTGCTGATAAAACAAGGACACATTTCCCATTTCAGATGTAACACAGGAGGAAGAACAGTCCCTCAAGTATTTTGTTGTCACATTCCTGACAGGGAGATTTGTCTTTGGCAAATATTCTCATGCTTTATCTGTTGTGATTATAAACACAAATTCTTTTCCTCTGAGCAAGGCAGTTCTTACCTCAGTGAGCATGATGAGGCCAAGGAAGTAGGACACGATGGAGAGGCCGAGGATGAGCAGCTCCCTCCTATAACCCCTGCGGAACACCTTGGGGTACATGTCCACCACAGCTGTCACAATGCTTTCCACACACACAAACTGCAACAAAGGACAGCAAAGATCCAATGAAAGCTGTCTCCTCTGCTGCTGGGATTGGGATTTGCCTCCAAACTCTTCAAATATCCCCCTATGTTTTCATCACAGAGTGGGGGTTGTCCCTGGGGACACTCCATAAGGAGACGCTCAAACTGAGGGGAACATCTCTGGGTAAAAATGTTCAAAGTTGTGGATTTCCACCAAATTCAAACAATTGGATTCTCTAATATTATCTCAGACTGTACTTGCCCTGTAGCAGGTGGATTAAATGAAAATCAAACCTTTCAAATATTGTTTGAATGGGAATTAAATAATGTACAAACCCTTCCTAGGATAATGTCACTTCAGGCACTTTTGCCATTTTTGCCATGCACCTTCCAACCTGCTAAAGGAGCAGCAGGGTTTTGGGAAGTTCTCTCCATTTACCAGAAGTTCCCCAGAGTTGCTGAGTGCCCAAGCCAGGTACTTCTAACAAAGGTGGGCTGGAACATGCTCAGTGTCTCTAAACATCAACAAAAAGCAGGGCTGAGCTTCTGACTCAGGGCTCTGGACAAGGTTTCTAAAATAGGCCACAAAATCAGTGGCCCAAAAATAGATACTGGAATAGTCAAGAGCAGAATCCAGAAATTGATCACTTAAAAAAAAAAAAAAAAAGAGTAAAAAACTTTTAAGAACCTGTTAGATGATTAAAAAGAGCAGTTATTAGAACATTAAGTTTATTGATTGGAAATGTCAGGCACAAAAAGCACTGCTGAGCTTTAGGATAACAAACTTTCTGAACACAGTCATGCCAAGGGCTGAGCTGTATGTTAAAAATCTCTGCCACTTCACAATTTTCTTCAAGCAGCTTTTGTAATTTTTTGTTACACAGGAACAAAGACTTCTGTGCTGCCCCTTTGCTGCAGGATACAACTACACATTCCTTGCAGTAAAAATACACTACAGAAAATTACATCACTATCTGATATTCAGCTTCAAAATTCATTGCAAGGTGCTTTAAAAATGGGCTGGTATTTTACTGAAGTGTGAATTTTAATCAGCCCTGTTGAAGTTCAGACTGATTTCCCTGTTAATAATGAAAACTGGAGTCAGGCTGAACCAGCCTTTGCAGTGAATCATGAAGAAACATCCAGCATCACAATAAAGATTTAAAATAGCAAAGAATTAAGTTGGTGTTCAGTCTTTCATCAGGTTGATGCTGTCTGGGTGTGATTTCCACGTGTTGGGGAGGCGATAAAGCACTGATATGAGGTTTGTTTCATACCTGACTGTCCAAGCCCAGGAAAATGAGCATCATGAAGAACAGAGCTGCCCACAGAGGAGACAGAGGCATCATGGTGACAGCTTTAGGGTAAGCAATGAATGCAAGTCCTGGTCCTAAAAAGGAATAAAAAAGAAAAATAGTTCATACCTGAGGCTGAGGTGGAGTTCAGCTCCTCCAGAGCAGCCTGAGCTGTGGGAGAACAACACTGCTGCCCTAAAAGGGTGAATCTGGCTGAGCAGGGCTCATCAGCACCACTTATCATACTCTTTTAACTGGACACACCCATTTTCTCACTTTTCCTGCTCCCTTCCCCATCCCACTGTGGAAACTGAGTGGATGAGCAGCAGTGTGGATGCTCAGCTGCTGATGGGGGTCAGCCCAGCACAACTTGATTCTTTTTTCATGGCAGATAAGAGGAACTGAACCCAAGACTGAAAACCTTGACAGACTCTACATCTCTCATAATCTAAAAAAATGGTGATGAAACTTATCAGAACTGGACCCTTGCTTGGCACAACCCTGCCTGCATCCTGGCCAAAGGATGCTCCGCTCCTGTTCAGACATCCCAGTGCTTCCTGTTCCCTTTTTTTTTTTGGTGTGAATGTGCTACAAACATCCCCGACTAAATCATAGCATTTGCTCCTGTGATTGCTTTATATCACTTAGGAACATATCCTGGAATCTTTTTTTTTCCTAATTTGGTGCAAAGCAAACATTGGTTCCCATCCTGCTCTGGTTTTGAGTGCTGCTGCTGCTGCTGCTGTGTGACATCAATTCATTGACTACACATTTAGAGAAATCTTCAAAATAGGACATTTTTGTAACAGCATTGATAACTTCTCACATCTGCTAAGATTCCTTCTCACTTTGCTCATGTTTTTCTGGTTTTATTTATCAGCTGTTTTTTAGGAAGCCAGCCAGCTTTCAAAGCAGGGCACAAAGCGCTTCTCCCAGCCAATAAAAGAGAACTCCGTGCTCCTGCTGCAACAACTTCAGAGCAGACCTGTCACACACTGCTGCTTCTTCATTTAAAGCAGCATTTACAAGCTCCTGTAATTAAGTGTAAGGCAGTTGTACTGAGGGCTTTAGGAAAAGAGAAATGTTTTCCATTAAAGTATCAGTGAAACTCTGCTTGTTTTGCAGTTTTCCTGGGATTAACTCTTCAGCAGGTTAGGTTCAACAACCAGCCAGAAAGACCAATTAATGTAGTGGTTTTAGTTTGCCTCCTCACACGGCACTAATTTAATGTAGTGGGTTGAGCACTCTGGCCAAACACCAGTGCATTCACTAAACTTATTTACCCATTTTCTGCTGTGAGATAAGAATTAGGAGAAACGCAAATCAGGCTTAAAACTTTAAAGGTATAAAGACAGTTTTATTAACAGAACTAAAAGGAAAATAATAAGAACCAGAATAAATCTTCAGACACTTCTCCTCCCCCCACCTCATTTTCTCTTTCCCGCCAACAATTTAAAGATACAAAACCTGAGACTTTCAGTCAATTTACCACACCTAAAATAGTCTTTCTTCAGTTCACTTAGGGAGAGGAGTCTCTCCTGCCATGCCATGGGGACTTTTCCACAAGAAAACAGTTCTGTCGTGGCTCCAATATCACAGTGAATCAGTGGCCCAGAAAGGAAATCTGTTCGCAGTGTGAAAGTCCCTTCCCCCGACACACAGTTCTTCCTGCAACTGCTTTCAAGAGCTCATCTCTGTCTACTGGGGTACTGTTTTAAGGATGAGTTGTTCTGGTAGAAAAGCAAAGGGTCTTCTCTTTCTGGAGGATGAGTTGTTCTGGTAGAAAAGCAAAGGGTCTTCTCTTCTCTTTCTGGAAGCAAGGTTTCTCCTATCCCTGGAGCAAGGGTTCTCTTCTCCTATCTCTAGGAGCAAAAATTTTCTTCTCCTATCCCTGAGGCAAGGGTTCTCATCTCTGTCATCTCTGCAGCATGGTTCCTCATCTCTCTCTGTTCAAGTTTCTCATTAGACCACAGTTACTTCAACATCTGCTTGCTTCAGCACGGGCACCTTTGCTCAGGCTGCTGTTAGAATGCTGCATCCCCCCCATTGCATTCATGAGTTACAAGGAATAGTCTAATATATCATAGTCCATCACCATGGCCTTGTGAAAGAATTTCAGCTTAAAGCATCTCCTCTTTCTCCTCCCTCTGGGCTTTGGCTCCTCCTTCACTGACATCAGGGTCTCCATGTTTCTTCACGTGTCCTCCCCCTTCCTCTTACTTCGAGAGAGGATTGATGTCTGTAAGTCCCATCTGTGCACTGAGAGAGTTGTGATCTTTGCTGGGCTCTGTTGTTGGTCACATGATCTCTGCTGGGCAGCGGCTGAAGCTGCTGCACACTTTTCCCAGGGAGAGGGGAGGAGGCAGAAGCAGCAGGATCTCAGCAGCCAGGCCAGGATTCAGCTGCGGCAGGATCTCAGCCGCACCTAGCCCAGCAGAGTGGGCCTTGCCCGGCCCAGCCCAGTCCGGCCCCACGGAGCCGGCAGGGCCCGAGTGAGTGGGCTGGGCCCAGGCTCAGTGGGCCCCACAGGCCCTCAGTTACCTGTTCAGAAGCCAGAAGCAAGAGAAAGATTCCCAGGCTTCTCCTTTCTTAAATGTGAATCACAGAGGCATATTCAGCTTCTGAAGTGGCTAAACAGTGTCCATCTTAGAACTAGCCAGCTGATTGGTTCTCTCAGGCCTGAAGGAAGCTGTCAAGTTCCTTACAGATAAAAAAACCACTTTTTCAAACCACAATAAACTCTGTAAGAGTAATTTCTCCTTTTCAACATTTCAGCATTGCATTGTTTGTTTGATTTTGGGTTGTGGTTTGTTTTTTTTTTTTTTTTTGTTTTTTTTTTTTTTTTTTTTTTTTTTTTTTTTTTTTTTTTTTTTTTTTTCTGGGCAGCCTCCTGTTCTTTTTCTTCTGCTTGAGGATGTTACAGCCACAAAGGTGTGGAGTAACTTCCAGCTCCAATGCTGGTTGTGGATGGTTAATTTTTCATGAATCTGGGCCTGTGTGCTCTTCTGGTTTCTTATTTTAACAGCTGCAACTTTTTTTAAAATTTAATATCCTTTCTAATTTCTTTTTTTCCTGAGAAGAAGCAGATATCTGTGTATTTCAGTCTATCTAATTGAAAGAAGATGGATTGCAGATGAGTATTAACATTCCCAACTGAGTTTATCTCTGCTAAGCAACATTCTGGATGCTCAGCTGGAGTAAATTTGTGTAGCAAGGGCTTCTTGAATTTATGAATTTGGTTCTATGCACAGCAACATTCCTATTATTCACACACAAATGTACGCCCATAAAAATAGTTCAGAACTTTTCCTGCAGCAGTTATTCTATGGAGTCACCTCATCCACAGGCCATGACACAGACCATGAACTCTGACCACAACCTCTGGGCATTTTTTGTTAACTCAGAAATCTCCTTTTGGAGCTTACCTGATTCTGCAACTTCTGCAATGGGCACACCTTGCTCATAAGCCATAAATCCAAGAACTGAAAAGATAGCAAAACCAGCAACAAAGCTTGTGCCACTGTTCAAGCAGCAGAGCATGATGCAGTCTCTGAAATATAAATAAAAAACACTGCAGTTGATCTCCAGAGCTGGGGTTTCTTTCATCCAATGAGCCAGAGGACTGACAGAACCCTGGGCTGCCGGAATGGAAAGCAAGTTGTTCATTAACAGTGAGGTCCCAACTCCAATTATTCCTGAGAGCAACCAGGAATTAGCACGTGCAGGAGGAAACCATCAGAATTCCCTTGTTTGTGTTTTAACTGATGGAATTGCTAACCTGTTGCAAGTCACTTGCTGTTTTCCAGTAAAATCTTTAAAAAACATGTAAAACTATGTAAAACATATAATAATTAAGAACAATTTCTCCATAATACTTGTACTAATGTATTCCAGAGGGTATGAACTCATTTATAAACTCTATAAAAATGGTATAATTTGTTTCCTGGGGAAAAAAAAGATCCTGTGGTCAGATCTTAGCTCCTTCTATCCAAGTTCCAGAATATTGGCAAAATATATCCATGCAAAATACAGCTGCAGTTTGGTTTTTAGACATATTTAAGAGGCTGTGAGAATGAAAAGAATTGTACATAACCTAGGAAGTGTGTGCATGCCTAAAAAAGTGCTTAAAGTAGGCAAAGGCAGTGCAGGGACAGGGATCTCTCAGACAAACCCATCCCACACTTCAAACCATGACAAGGACAAGGCCAAGTTGGAGAAGGATTTCTTTGGAAATGTCACAAGAGCAAACCATTTGAAAGAAAGGGAAGATCTTCTTGCAGAAAGATGTGATTTAACCCAGAACCCAGGGAAATCTGGTTGTTCATGCTGCTCTGACAGCTCTCCAGGCATGACAGATGATGAGGCAGAGTGATTCATCCTGACAGTCACTCCTTTAGGAGTGTTTGCCATGAGAGACAGCTCTGTACTTGAGAAAGTAATAATCTAACCCACATGTCTGAGGTAAATGAGGGTTCTAACCCACTGAAACACAAGGAAAGCCTGGAGCTGTGTCAAGCCCATCCCTTAATCTTCTTTATCCCAATCCCACTGCAGCTCTGAAACAAATTTTTGTGCAAGTTTTCAGGAGAAGAAAGGACCCTGTAAAATCCAACAGGTTCTGAGTCCACAGCTTCAGTAATTCAGTAAAGGATCACATTTTTTGCCACAGATTTGGTGGTGAGAATCAGAGACAATTCCTCCATTAAAACCCTGGCATTTATTCCCTCAAAACTTCTCTGCTAATCTCCCTGTTTTGCTGTTTGTCTCATTTAGTGTTTTTATCCCATGACTTCATCCATTCATGGAGCTCAAAGTGAGTTGAGTGGTTCCAGCATCTTATTCCTTCACTGATGAGCCCTGCAGTGTCCCCACATCTCTCCAAAGCCCTTCTGACACCCCTGGGACTCAGCTGAGAACCAGGCACCCCCATTCCCCTTGTAGGGAACACCCTGACACTCTTGAGCTGCAGAGCCAGGGATCAGGCTCAGCCTCTGGGCCATGGGAGGCTTTGGCTCCCTCTCATCACCTCAGCTACACCAAATTTTAACTATTATTTTGGGAAGGTTTTATGTTTTCACAACCAATTCAGACGAAAAATAACCTCTGTGGCACAACATCTACAATATGCCCAGAAATGAAAAAAAGTGAACATTCCCATTTGTAATGGAGACTCAGACATGGACAAGTGCAGTGATGCTCACACTTCTGTCATGCCTGGACTCTCCCTAAGACTGTTCATTTGCAATGTAATGTTTGATGAAAATACAATTCTAACCTTTATTTATTTGCTTTTCATATGAAATTCTCCCCATAGTTATGCCCAGCCAGGCCAGTTCTACCCTTTGAACACTTTAAAGCAAAATAACAATCCAAAATAAAGGGCTGAGGAGCACAGAGACCTTTGTGCTTTGTAGAGAAACAAAAAATGAAGAATCAGCCCCTTCCTGACCTTCTCAGTGCATTTCAGCTCTGAAGAGCTCTGGAGGGACTCTCATCCCACCTCTCCCACCTCGGGAACTGGTGAGTTCCACATTGAGAAATTAAAACTGAGTGTGATGAAACCCTGTCAGTAAGAGAGGTCAGAAGATGAATTTTATAATCCTCTGAGGAGGGAAAAGAGAGATCCTGCTTTGAAGGGATGCAGGCAGATGATGACTGCACTGAGCACAGGCTGTTTGCTTCAGATAAGATTTGGTTTAGATAATTCCCAGCTTCAAATGCAGTCTGAACAAAATATTTATTAATGAAGAATGCTGTGGCACAGGATATTTGAGGCCTGCTGGTCCCTGAGTGGGAGAGAAAGGCTGGAGCCCCTGGCAGGGTCAGCTGGTCCCTCCAGAAGCAGGTCCAGGGGCAGAGCCCAGCTGGCCAATCCCACAGAATCCCAGGGATCTCCACTCTCAGGGAAATCTGGCAAACCGCAGCACCGTGGTACCAATTATCTGCAGGATAAGTACACATTTCTCCAAGGAAAGGGGAAAAAGGGGATTTTCATCCCCTCCAGCCTGCGAAGTTTCTGTTCTTTTCAGGTAACACCACCCCAGATGGAGCATTTTATCCCCAGGGAGGCAATCAGAAACTGAACACAGCTTCTCTGGGCACCCTCATAAAAATATAACCTCCAATTTTCCTTCCTTTATCTTGGCAGGAATTCTAGCAACCCCTCAACTCCTGGTTTTTGTCCAGAGGCAGAAGTAACCTGTAGTTCAGAGGTTTTTCTCTGCTATGGGAAGAAAAACTGGAAGGGAGATCCAGTTCCATTGATTATGAAACCAATGAGTTTTAAAACACAAATATTCAAGAAGCATTGGAAGGACAACATGAATTTTTTATATCCACCCTTAGCAGGAGAACATCAGAGCCTGACTGAAGCCCAGGCTGATTTCAAGTGAAAGGAAAACTTCAAATTTTTATGAAAACGTCACATTCTTCCAAATTAAACTCCTGCCAATCACCTGAATAATTCAGGATGTGCATCACTTCTCTCCCTGCCTGTCAGGCAGGACACTTCTGAAAATTCATCCTGCCTTCCTTAAGGAGCTTCTCTGAGCCCACAGAGCCCCTGGCTCCCCTCCAGTCCCTTCCCTACCTTCATGGATCCCCTCAAGACCAATTCTCAATCCTCTTTTCCTCCTAGACTAGGAACTTGACAAAGGAAAAATCTTCAGGTCTTAAAACTTTTGTCCATGTGTGAACTCCCTCTTTTATCTCCTGCTCCACAGTGGGAACAGGGCAGCTGACCCTGCACTTGTACCTGGGAATGGATTTGGGATTCTGAGCTGGATATAAATTAGAGGAAATATCAGTACATCTTTCTGTTATCCCTGTGGGAAAACTCTGCCTGCTGATGGCACTGCCAGGGCTTTCACCTTCTCAGAGGAGCCACTTGGGTACAAACTCTGGGACATCCAGGGAGGAGCTGGTTTTTTGTTTTTTAATGAAAGATATGTAAGGATAATAAAAACCAATTTCCTATTCAAAAATGTCAAGCGACTTCTGCAATTCATTTATCATATTAATGAATTAAATCAGGTTTAAATTTTAAATTCACAAGATCTAAGTGAAGTTCAGTTTCCGATTTTCCTATTTCCCACTGAAATACCTCTTGCCATTATTTTCCACTGCAATATTCTGTTAGGGGGAAAAAAATTGAGTAAAGTAGAGCAGAAAAAGTCAATGTTACAATCAGACTGTGGGGATTGCAAGGGGCAAACCACCAGCTTTATTTTATTTTTTTAAAGTGCTGGTTAGAATACAAAATTGTGCTTTTCACATCACAGCTCTGTTTATGTTCTTGCCCTGCTCAGCTCAGCCATGTTCTGCACTTCCCTGCTGTCCTGCCCCTTCCCTCTGACTCCTTAAGAATCACAGTCTGGGACACAATTAACATCTATTTCCTAGCTAGGAAATTTGGGAAATGTTTTGTGGGGGGAATTGTGGAGCCTGGAATGCAGCGAGAGGTGTTCTGCTGCAGCCTCCTGCTCAGGAGCTTTGGAGCAGAGTTTTACCAGCTGAGCTCTGGGGTCAGGAGGAAGGAAGGAAAATTCCCTAAATCCAAACTCCTGCTTTTTGTAAAAAAAAAACAAAAACCCAACAACAACTCAGGAAAAGCATTCCTGCAGTCCTTGAGGCAGTGACAATTTCTAGTTGGGATATAACTGGAAAGAAAGATAAATAAAACTAAATAAGAGAGGAAAGGAGTGATGTCTTCACTTGTGCTAATTAGGGAGAAGGTTCATTACCAGCAGCTCTGAAGGTTGTAGAGGACTCTCACCACTTCCTGCAGCAAAAAATTTTGTCTTGCTAAGACATGAAAAGAAGGAGGCATTTCCTCAAACTGCCTTCTGAGCTCTCCAAGTAAAACTGTAACTTAGAATTTAAATAATTGGGGGGGGGCGGAGACGGGTTTAGAGCTGGTTACACTTTTGGACTGTGTTGTTTCCTTTATAGAAAAATGAAATTTTAATTCTGTCGAGTCACTACAACCAAACTGTCCTGGTAGGAATTGTAGGAAAACTGATCCAATAATTATGGATTCCAGAAGAAAAGAGTAGTACTCATCTTGCTGTCCGTGCCAGCAACATTGAATGGGGATTTTGTGCAAATTGTATCCTTTGGGCATTGATTCAGGAGAGATTAAAACCTCCTGAAGTCATGGACTATTCCTTCCTTGGGAATGTCGAGATAAGCCATGAAATGCTGCTCATTCCCTCTGGGTTGGGGCCTTCAAACTTCGCAAAAAGTGGGGAAAACTGGCAGTCAGAGCATGGACAAAACTGAGGTGATTTTTAATGCCATTTTTTGGTAGTACTTTTTTAAAAAGAATCTTAGATAATGTACACACATGCAATTATACCTGCCTGAAATCCTGTATTTTTACATGAAATTTGTATCCCTGTGTGTACTGGAGGGTTGTACAAGGGTCAGATATGACCGAAAGGGAAGTAAACACCACATTTTGGGGCAGGGTTCCTCTGCTGCAGTTCCAAGAAACATTACAGAACTCCATCCTACAAAAACACATGCATGTGCTTATGGTTATCTCAAGAAATGGGGAAAAGTAGTAGTCAGGGCATGGACCAAACTGAGGTGATTTTTAATGACAATTTTTTAAAAAGCAACTTAAATAATGTACACACATGCAATTAAACGTGTCTGAAATCCTGTATTTTTACATGAAATTTGTACCCCTGAGTGTACTGAGGGGTTGTGCAAGGATCAGATTTGACCAAAAGGGATGAAAACACCACATTTTGGGGCAGTTCCAAGAAACATTACAGAGCTCTGTCCTACAAAACCAGGAGCATGTGCTTAGGGTTACCCATGGAAACAGGGAAAGGGAAGTGATCCCAGGTTAAGCTCTCTGTGTGGACACTCCCAAATTCCAGCCTGAGAGCAGAAGGGGAAGGTGGTACCTGTAGCAGTTGTTGTTGTAGTTGTTGTAGCTCCCCAGGGCTGTCAGACACCCCAAGCAGATGGCATAGGAGAAGAAGATCTGTGTGCCAGCATCCACCCACACCTGGAGACAGAGAACAGGGAGAGCTTCAAAAAACAGCCAGGAGAATCACCCTCCTGCAAAATATCACCTGCAAATCTGCACAGGAGGCTCTGCAGGTTGAGAGAGTCTGGCAAAGCTTTTACACATGACAACCTTAAAAAAATGTGCTGAAAGGGAAATTCCCCTCCCCGTCCCAAGGGTGTAAATGAGGAGTAGCTCAGCTGGTCTTTACAGGCTCAGCCTAAAGGCAAAAGCGACACAGAATTCCTGGAGAAAAACCTCACCCATTAATCCTTTAAATGCTTTTATATGGTGTTAGTAATTGCAGCCTAAATAGAATCATCTGCTTTTATCTTACCCAGTTTGATAATTATTTATACAAACTTTAAAATTAGTGTGAATAAATGCTCTAAAGACAAAATAAGCCATTCCTAGATAACACATCAATTAAGCTGGGGAAAGAAGAGATAACTTATCCAGGGAAAGGATGGTTTTAGCAATATTTAATAATTAATATATTATTGTATTTAATTTAATAATGGATCCAACAAGCACAAAGTTATGGTTCTGGTCACTGTACAATCAACAAGTAAAAGTTCTGTAGAGCTTAACAAGTCAGTAGCTTTGTAATGTCGTTGTGGGAACATTTATATCCTAAAGTGATGCAAGCAATTCTAAATCAGAGAAAAGAGAAAGGAAGCTTGAGCTGACACAGTGAGATTCTTTTACTCAGAGCAACTTCAGAACACTGATGAACAGGTTCATTTTACTTTAAAAGTATTGCAACAAAGCAATTTATTTCACTTGACCAATGTGAGTGTGTTCCCACTGGAGCTGAGGGTACCCCTTGAAGTCCTGGTTTTAACATGAGAGTGATGTGGAGAACCCAAATCCACACATCTGCATTATTGTTTCCAATCCAATAAAATCCTGGGATAAATGATCTCTTTAAGTCCTTTGTTAAAGCAGGGCAACCAATGCACCAAACCCTGACCAGAGGCAGAGGCTGTGCAGCCATTCCCTGCTCAGGCTGGAGCCAGGGAAGAGGGAACACAGGGAATGATTTCAGGACTGATCAAATCCTCCTAAACACACAAAGGGGATGTGTTTGTTTTACATGAGATCACGTGAGACCTTGGTGTCTGGAGCTGTTGAGTGTTTCTGTTTAGAAATAATATTAAGATCACATTTGATTTACCTCAGAGGCTTAAAGGGTTTCATTGCTGTCACCCCAAATAAGACACAGCTGGTGACACCCCAGAGCTTCAGCATGGCTGAGGAAAAGCTGCTCACACAGAGGCTGTTGACAGACGGGCTCTTTAACAAGACTGGAAGCTCCCAAAAAGCTGCAAGGAGGATGGGTCAGCTGAAAATGCACCGTCTGCTGGGGCCCAGAAAAAAGCTGGGAAACTGGATCAGCACTTGGATCCTTCCCTTCCTGTCCTTCCACAGCTGCAGGGCAGGGCAGAGCACTCAGGGGAGCAGCAGCCCTTCCTGGCTGGGAGCTGGCCCAGCTCCCACAGCTCTGACTATCCCTGGAATGTCAGTCCTGCTGGAAGTGGGGGCAAGGAGAACTGTGCTGGAAGGGAGAAGCTCCAGAGCTGCTCAAGCAGAGAGCAAATCCCTCCGGAGCTCCTGTGTGCCCAGACAGAAAAGTAGACCAAACT
The DNA here is from genome assembly GCA_013400775.1 of Chaetops frenatus. Lineage (NCBI taxonomy): Eukaryota > Metazoa > Chordata > Aves > Passeriformes > Picathartidae > Chaetops > Chaetops frenatus. The sequence continues at coordinate 313,068 of VZTR01005363.1, forward strand.
CTGGCCACAAGTGATACTATTTCCTTCAAAGGAAACAAAGACTCTGACATTCCACAAGGATTCAGCCTAAAAAGTGGCACTCTATGAGAAACACCTTCCATAAGTAAATAATCACCTATCCTGTAAAACTGGAATCAGACTGAAGAGTGGTTTTGTTGCACTCTATGATATCAGTCTAGAAATTCCTTCAGAACTTAAGGCTGATGTTTAAATAGGAATGGAGAAGCAATTTTATTTGCTGAATGGAGTAATACAATCAGCAGAGCTTCCTTTGGGTTGTATACTCAGAGGACCAGGGAAATTTAATTTTCTAAAATGGCCAACAGTGATTAGCAAAGTGGCAAATGAATATAAATTCAGAAAGCACAGGTAGATTTTCTGTGGCTGAAAAAACACTAGAGCTGAACTAACCCTGGTTGTTTTTTGTCAGACATTCCAGCACTTTGAGGCCGTGCAGGTGACATTTCATATCAGTTCTCCCTCTCCTTGCCCCAACAGCCAGGGATCATTTGACATTTAGCCCCAGACTGCCGTGCTCAGCTACTGGCTGGAGAATTTGGGGAGGTGTCAAATTGTTTATTAACCTATGTCCCCCAGTTTAGTCGTTCCCAAAGGGCACCTCAGGGGAAGTTCTTCTCATTCCAGCTTACAGTGGGCACAGATGGTCCCTTGCATCCAGGGGCCATCCAGGTGCCACCCACCCAGCTCACGGCCACAGAACCATCCTGTGTTATTTCTGGGTGCTGAGTCTGCCTTAGACCAGAAGTTTTCCCCTTTCCATGCAGAACAATGACATTCTGAAGGGCAGGGACAAAGAGGCAAACCTGGGAAAGCAGCTAGGACTAAACAGGACATTTGTTTGCAAGGTGGCACAGCTCAATAATTTTCTGCCACGAGTAAAGTTGAGAGGAAAGGACCTGGACTAGAGAACATCTTGTTTGTGCTTTATGACCTTTGGACCTTGAAAACCCTCTGGTCACTGATAATTAATTCAATTTAGCACTCACAAGCTTGGAATTGGAACTGTTTTATAGTTTGTCAGCTCCTACTTTAAAAGATGGGGCTAAGATTTTGTTAGCTTTTGTCATCTCATATAAAATGCTTCCATGCCAAAACAAGAGGAAAATTAAAGCGCAAAAACTTTGATAATTGATCTTAATATTTGAAAAATCGCAATTTCAAAGGACAGAACCTTACAAAATAATAAACAGGAGCGTTTTCTACTAAAAATGGAAAGTGCTGCTTTGCAAAACCCAGCTCTCAAGCCTGGCAATGCCCCCACTTTGACTCTATCTGGGTAAGCTCAATTTGGCCTTCTCGTGACAGGTCTAGGACAGAATCTCCATTTCCAGGAGTGTTTTCTCTGCCCAGGGAGATGAATTGAGCCGGCCAAACACAGGATGCTGCTGTCTGGAGGATCCCTTGCCTCCATTGTAGCTCATGCAGTGAAAGCAGGACGAGGAAGAAAGAAGGGGGATGTGCTGTAGTGCAGACAGCAGAACCCTGCGCTGGAGAATTAGGTCCTTTTCGTGTCCCTGCCATAAAGTTTCTGTGGGATGCTATGGCCATAAATCTCTTCAAGCAATCTTTTCTCACACGTTCCCTAACTTGGCTATCCTCTAATGGGTGTCCAGAGACAAGAACAAAGTTTCTGAGCACTCGGTGTTGCAGATAAAGTGAATTGAAGTCACTTCTTGAACAACAAAAAAGACCCCATGGTTCAACAAACCAAATTGAAAACCCCAAGAAAAATTACATTGTCTCATTTTAATATCTGTATAAATGTCTTTCTGTCAGTAAGATGGGGTCATGCCATACACTGAAAATAAAATAACTGAGGTTTCTGAAGCATGTGGCCAGTGCAGAAATGAGTCCTTTTGCAAAGCTGAGCCGGATTTTTGGGATGATCAAGCCCTATGCAGTGAATTTAGAGGGCCAAGCAAGGAGTGAGAGGGATAAAGCAGAATATTGCATAACTGTCCTGAGGTAAACTCAGTGACTGAACAAAGTAGAGACCTTGGGGAGAACCAGTGATGTGTTGATGCTGATTATTTCCATAATGCATGGAATAAAAAACAATGGTGCTCACCTGAAGGAATATCTCAAATTCCAGGGGTTTCTCTAACTGTGTACCTTCTCTTTACTTTCTGTGCTCTCTGGATATATTTTGTACAATGCAGCTGTTATGAAATCTTTCTGTGGATCCAGGAAGCATCTCCCAGGACACTCTGATTTTAGCTGGCACTTCCTCCATGACAAACAGCTGAATAACTCAAAATATTTTTGTATTTGTATAAAAAAAAAAAAAAGTGTAAAATTGTTCCATGTCTGGGCAACATAGGAAAATCAGGCAGCTCTTGCCAGTCTGATCCTCCCAAAAGATAGGTAGGGCTAAATACAGAAAATATATTCTGTTGTCGGCTGAGAAGGTTCATTTTACACCCCAGAGGCTGATGTGCAACACCCACATCCCCCTTCTGTTTTGGCAGCAATCTAAATTCCATTTCACAAGTTTCCCAGTGGCACCAGCTGGCTGTGACACTGCCCAGGTGACACTTTGGGGTTCCAGTGTCATGGCTGAGCTGAAGGAGCTGCCATATCCAAGGGTCTCCATTTAAACAAGACAAACAATGGAGCATCAGGAGGATTCTCTCAGTAAATAAAATGAATATGTTGTTTTTCTGCCTGTCCCTGGCCTTTCCTACAGCTCTGTTACTTCCTTGAGTATTCCAGTTCAAAATCAAGGGCATTAATTTCACACTGAAGCCCAAGCACTGGCTGGAATCTTCATCCCAGGGGTGTAACATCATAAATATTCACCTTTTTATTTTTTTGTCATTTTTAACAGTGAGGTTGAACCCCTTAAAGCATCCTTAGCTCCAGAGTGGTTAATGACAATCCCATCATGAAACACTGCCTGAGAATATGGGAGAGCTTACAGACCTGTTGAAGGCTGTGCCTGCTCTTTAAAACATGATGTTCCAAATGCTGACAGTCATTTATTTCCCATTTTGTTATCAGAGAATGAGCAATCACTCTAGGTTTTCTTTTAATTTAAATTATTCATTACTTTTTGATGAACCTCAGCAGTGTTTGTATTTTAAAAAGCAGCTTGCCTTCTGTTTCAAATGAGAATTTTAAAAATAAAGATGTGGCTGTCAGGAGATAAATGAAATTTTAAGATTAGCGCATAGAATAACTGCAGAGTTTTATCACAAATGTCTGAATAAAACAACCTATTGCCAAATAGGTTTAGGTGAGACAGGACTGTAAGAAACCATCAAAATGTGAGGTCTTGACCTTGAGCTAACAGCTGTACTTAGAGAGTGACCCCAGCAGACATGGGGCAATTAGCACCAGCTGCACTAATAGAAGCTTTTGGAGAATCAAAGTGCTCCAGAGGTACCTGCCAGACCTCTCCCTAACAAAGGTTTCTTTCCTCTCCTCTGGAATGAGGTGGGAGTGGTTCAGGGAGTGCTGCCTTTAGCAGCTCCAAGCACTGCTGGAAGAGCTCAGAATAAATTCTGACAGAAACGATGGGAAAGCCCCAAATAAATGAAAAAAAAAAAAAAANGCAGTTTCTAATAGGTTTGGGAAGAAGCCAAAGTCCCAATTTCGCCCTGAGCTTTCATCTTCAAAATCCTGGGAAGTTCTTTTCCATCAGTGGATCATTGAAGCTGCTTTCAGTGCCCGGCTGGAACACCTGAGTGGCAGGACAGGAGCTGGGATTGAAATCCAGGGGGACTTTCTCTTTTCATGCCACAGAAAACATGAGGTGCTCGTGCTGTGAACCTTCCCAAAAACCTCAGGCGTCACCCACATGGAGAAACCGATCCCATCAGGATGTCCTGACCTTGCTGAAGTTCCCCATACAGTGAATTTTACTATTTTCTATTTACAACACTCTTTTTCCCAATCTTATCCCAGGTCTCTCTAATAAAAGACAATTTTATCCCCAAGATGAACTTTTGGTGATACCAGGGATCCAAGAATTGTTCTGCTGCTTGCAGAGTGCTTTCACAGCACAGGGTAATGTGCAGTGCAAAGAATCATTCTCTAAATTGGATTTTATTTATCCTCTGCGACAAGCCCCATCTTTATGTATATATAAAAATGTATTTCCCGAATAATGCTAAAATAGACCATAGTGGAGGACTGAGCATTTCACCTCCAATAAAGTGATTTTTTTCTGGCTTTCTCATTATAAAGAACATTCAACCACATCCCAGCCTCCTCTGCTGGGTCTGGTGTGGCAGCAGGAGGGATCAGGGGATGGGAAATTGGCTGCACACACTGGGAGGGAGGGAACAGATCTACACCTGGCTGCTTCTTTTGACATTTCCCACGTTCCTCAAGCTGAAAAATGTTATATACTCCCATGAAGCCCCCCACAAAGGCAGGCAGAGATGCAATTTGGGTGTTTTCAGTGCAGAAAGCTTTGTGGAATGGATGGAGAAGAGGCTGAGGCAGGACTTCGGCCCAGCCACGCTGAGCAGGAACCTGCAGCACCTTCAGATTCTGCATAAAGTACAAAAGAAAATTCACTGCCATCAACCCAAATCTGTGCCAAGGCAGGAGAAACAAAACGAAGCAGTTTGCATTTACTCTCTAGTCACTCTCTTGCAATCAAGTGATATTTTTTCTTGAATAGCAGCGAACACAGGAATCAGCTGAATGTCTGGGCTGTGCAGCTGCCAAAATACAGAATTCAGAGGTCAAGGTTCTGTTCTATTTCCAAAACCACCCAAACACTTGGAGGATGCAGCCGTTCAAAGGGAGTAAATCCATTCCTTGCATGCATCCTGCTGTTCCCTGACTAGAAGTACACTGATTAGATCTTATTCCTATCAGTCCTGCAGGCAAAATCAAACAGGGAAGAATAAACTTTATTATCTTCATTTTCCCACATTGTCAACACAGTTATTGTATCTGTATAGTTTTTTATATTTGACTATAAAGTAGTCATATATGAAAATTTATTTGACTATAAAATAGTCTTATTATATGTTTAATTCTTAAAGAAACCCCATTTCAAATCTTCTTCACAGAATTAATTTAAAAGACATTTTGTGTTTAAAAATCAGACCAAAAAAAAAGTTATTTAACATTAAACCAGTTGTTTCCTGAGGTCCCAATGAAAACCTTTTTGCTGAGTATGACATTACACTTTCCTATTTTGAACAGAATCTTGGAACACCCGGGGTGTAAAACAGACTGTTATAATACAATTTTAAAGTAGAATATTACTTTAGCTACAGACACAAGTTAAAGCTCTGAGAATTTTAGGGTGTTCTTCACAACAAACAACTCTGGATGTCACTGCCTCAACAAATACAATCTCTGATACAACTTCTGGTATACTTATTTTCCAGTGAATATTGCCCTTTAAAAGTAAGCTTTGAATGCCTGTTATCCTCCCTGCATTTATTGAACCTCTGCTAGGAGCGTGAATGTAGAAAAATAAGGATATAAATCAGACTATCCACTGAAGAGGTGCCTCGGGCTGCTTGAAGGGGCAACACTCCTGACAGTCACTGATGTAAAAGTGTTTGCTGTGATGTTGGCCAAGTGAAGCCCAGCTCCTCCAGGCTCCTCCAGATGGCAAGAACAGCACGAAAATATCCCTCAGTTGTGTCCAAGCAGCCTCAGCTCCAAGGAGTTGTGGCTGAGGGCAAGGCTGGGGTGCCTGGCTGAAGAAAAGAAAGGAAAAAACCCACTGGATCCAAGCAGTTTGGCACCAACCACATTACCCAAAATAAATAAAGTCTTTTGCCTCTGCTCCCTGTCCCCAAATGACTTGTTGGAAAAAAACCAAATAAATGTATCTCTCTCAACTCAGTGGGAAATGCCATTAAATGGGCAACTAGACCCAAACAAAATATGAACTGTGAATTGTGGGGAAGCAGCAACAAAAATGGTCGGGTTTGGATACAGGAGTGAGTTTGTGTCTGAAGTTTACTACCCAGAGCTTTCTAAACAACACAGCTTCTGAAAGCAGAGCCTTCATTAGAGCAGGAAAACACCACTTAAATGGCCAGGCAGAAAATGGCTGAATTAAGCTCTTTTTCCCTCTCTTTAATGGTAGTGATTCTCAAAAGATTCAAAGTAGGTTAGGGAAAGAATAAAACAGCTATGTTTCCAGTGTCTACCTGACAACAGCTTTTGTAGGGGTGAATAATTACACGAAAATCACTTCCTTTCCACCTCTCTTTGGGATTTCTGTGGGTTGCTAGGCAGTCTCTCTCCTACCTTCTGCTAATGTCACTTCCAGAGGGCTGAATGCAAAATATTCATTGGAAGAATGGAAACTCGGGAGAAGAAGGACCTAAATACTCGGGGTTTTGTTTATTCATTGCTGCTTTTGGAGCCCGGCACTATAGCTGGGATCACTTTACAGGTATTGAAATGCTAATTTCCCCAGGGGTTGCTGTCAGCCAAGTACCACCCAGTTAAAATGGGATTGGACCTTGCACCCTACTGGAGCCACACCAGTTGCATGTTCCTGTGGCAGCATCAAATGTGGAAAATCAACTGCTGAAGCAAAGCAGGCTGAGGGTCTTTCAAGGACCTAGAGGAGGAATTCTCTTCCTCCCTCTCTCTGCTTTTCATGAATGAAATATTCCTACACTTTTTAATCCAAAATTTAGGGGCATCTTGGTCACCTGGGTGTGATTCCAAAAACAGCAGCCACAAGGTGCAGTTGTACTTTCCTGAGTAAATCACAGAGAGGAGGGAGCATAAAATCCTGGCACAGGCTCCCAGAGAAGCTGTGGCTGCCCTTGGATCCCTGGAAGTGTCCAAGGCCATGTTGGAAGGGGTTTTGGAGCACCCCGGGAGAGTGAAAGGTGTCCCTGGATGATCTACAGGATCCCTTCCAACCCCAAACACTCTGTGATTGTGCATGGGTTGAAAAAAAGAAACAAACTTTATCCAGAAAAATCCCTCTCCACTGCAGAAAACTGAGCAAACTAGGGCTGGAATGCTTCCTCCAGAAGGCAGGGATGAGTGGATGTGGGATGAGCAGCAACCAAACCAGAGCAGGGTTCTGAGAGGTCCCAAAAGTGTCTTTGATTTCCAGTTTCAGTCTTCTGAGCCTGTGATTCTCTTTGATTTTGGCCTTACCAGTTTTCATCCTCAAAGTCACCTCACCCAGCTTGGCACTACAGGAGATGGAAATCCAGAGGCTTTGGGTTCACTTCCCTGTCAGCATTTTCTGAGAGCAGGACTCACATCCCTGGAAATATGTATCAGCTTTCCATTAATTTAGTTCTGGAGCATATGGAAGGAGATACCTGATAAAGGTACACAGAACATTCCAGAGATATCATTCACATAAAAACATTTATATCCTTATGAGAACATGACGTGGGGAAAAAAAGGTATCTGGAAGAGTTCTTCTGTGTCTAAGCAATAGGAAATGAAAATTGTCTTCAGTGAGATTTGGGAATCTGGCAAGCTGGAAACACTTTTAGAAAGGTGTTGATATTTAATCATAATATTTCTTCTTAAAGGGCATTGATTAGAGGCTAAGTGTCATAAAATGCCACTATCTCTTGGGAGCAGCACCTTTTTCTTCATTGACTCATTTCTCTGAAGTGCAAAAGTTCAGGGCAGGAGGGTGCTCTGCATTGTTCCTCTGGGATGTTCTTGGGTGTGGAAAATCATCCCACCCTCTGAAAACATAAGACCAGTGACTGCTGGGCATCCCCACAGTCCAGTTTGCTGGAGAGGTCTCTTGCTTTAAAAACATCAAATGTTTTGCCTTCTACATTTTCACTATATAAAGCTACAGGCATTCGGAAATAAAAGAATTTTTCTTTTCATTCTGTGTATGGTATTGAAAAAGCATAAAGAATAACCACTGCTTTTATTTTCTTTTCATATTTCATATATTTCCATGTATATTTCATATCTTTTCAGTGTCCCAGCGACAGCAAAATTTACCAGGTCTTTTAGGCAGCCTGGTAATGTAATTTCCTATAAATGATAAATAAAGATGCTCAATTTTTTTAAATAAATGCGGGAAGAGCAGTCAACTAATTTTTAAAATGAGGGTGTTGATTAGAGTTCCACTTTACTCAGACACTGCCAACAAGTGCTCTTAGGATGAGAGATCTGGCAGCTCCCACATCCACCAGAATGCACTTACAGGAGTTTCAAAATATTTACACTCAATTCCACTGAGGCTTTGATAGGAGAGGTGACTCTGATTAATTTCTGCACTGCTCTGAATCCAAACCAAGATGGTTTTAAGGTATTTTTCCTTCAAATATTCTGTTTGTGTTCCATTTGCCAGAAAGGAGGGCTCTGGGGTTGGTTTGGGGTTTAGGTTTTCAGGGGGATGCAGGAGATTTTGCAAAGGTGGTGGGGTTCCACCTCCTCTCACCAAGCTGATCACTTCAAGATATCTGATCTCTATTACAGATCTGCTCAATTGTAATATCCCAGTGACAAAAAATAGCTTCTTTATTCGCTCCTCTTACTCTCTTTAGTGTCTCCTTCAGCATCCTTGGAGCCTGAGGAACACTAGAGATGCCAAACACAACATTCAGCCTTGATATTTGAAATATTTCCAAAGAGGAAATGTTCTGGTTATTGTGATAAGTATGTAATTGTTCATCAAACCTGTTAATAAGTAAATATTTGATTCATTAAACTTTGTGAGCAGAATGTTGTGGTTTCCTTGGCTCAACTTGACAGACCACGATATGTTGTAACAACAAATGCTTCCCCTAGATATGTTGTAACCAGTATAACCACATTTTTAAAAGAGCTGCCTTTAGTAATAAGAAATGTTAAGTAAGCATAAGATAAATTTACATATGCTTGTGAGTTAAAGACTGCATATCTTGATATGCCTGGGGGTTAGAGATTTGCATACCCTGCAGATAGATAACTCTTTGACAGAAGGACAATTGGAGCAGACGCAGAGACGCCCTATCCGATATCAGAAAATCACAGATGCAGAGACACCTTACACAAGTCACGTACAACAAGGAAGAGGACTGTACAAAAGGGAGGCTTTGGCTGTAATTCAGTGCGAGCCCGTGGTGGATGCTTGGAGCTCCCACAGGTCACCCAGAGCTGTATTTTGCTTGCTGTATGTTTTGCTCATAATTATTATAAAATTAAAGATTGGATTTGCTACAGATTGGACGTGTTGGCTCAATTAATCTATAACAGTTATGATCATTATTCCAAGACTTCATTCGGAAATGAAGAGGGAGCTACACTTGTGTTATATAACATCAGGTGAAAAGTTATTTAATCTAACTTTAAAAATGATGATTCTCAAGGATTCTTTTCAAGCCACCTGAAGTGTACTTATCTATAAACTGAACCTCTAACACAGGATCTAAAAAGAACAGTTCAAACCAGAAGAAAATTCAGTTATAGGAGCATGAGGATAACTTGATCTTAAACTCTCCCTTTTATTGAAAACAGCCTAAACCTTGTATAAATATCTGGTACCAAAAATCCTCCCAGAGTGAATTCAGTTTATATTGGGAAAGCAGAACTCCTGCCAGTAGAATAAACCCTTGGCACCCCCGAAGAAGGTCACACATCAAAAGCACTGTTTTTTCCCCAAAACGCTGCAGTTCCCTCCCTTTAGAGGAGCCTGTTTTCTCCCTGTTTCCTATAAGGGGGTGAAAACCACTCAATTCTCCTTGCTCTTCAGGAATCCCGGTGATTTTCAGCGAGCCCTGAAGATCCCACACTGCTTCAAGTCCTGAAGGTTCTACTCGAGCTCCCTATTTCATCTCCAACATCTTTAATGTCTAATTCATCATGTGTAAATTTCTCTGTTTAAGATAAACCTACATTTAGCACTCTATAGTTTTAAAAAATAAAAAAAGGATGCTCAGAAGTGAAAGAATTTGCTGCCTCACTACTGAATGCTTAAAAAATTTGCATTTTTGCATTTCAGATAAGTGAAGTTTCTGCAGTGTTAAGGCACAAAATTAAAAAGAAATTTTCCATCAATTTCCAGGAGCCTGGATTTTACCTTCCTAGATTTTACAGAACTGAAATTCATGAAAACCAGAAATATAACTAAAAGACTGCTTTATCAGCTTCTTTTGCTTGCAGAAATATTTCTCAAGCTAAATTAAATATGTGAAGATTTTATGTATATGTATATTTATATATATATATATTCTACTACTCTAATGTAGCATTTGGCAAATTATGAGCTTGAGGACACAATATGCAGAGTAAAAATTTTAAATAAATACTAATCCCTTACATTATAAAGACCTTGAAATAATCAAATGTATGTTATAAATACTCATCAAAATAAAAAACAGCTTGCAGGAATATATTTAAATTTTTCAATCAGTAAATCCATGTTTGTCTCACCAAAACTTAACTGTGTTCATTAGAGCTTTGTTCCCCTCAGAAATCCCTTGGAGGACAAAACAATTCCCTGACTGCCAAAGGATCCCTGGAGGTGGCAGTGGGGTATTAGGGCAGTTGGAAGAAATTATGGAAAAATAAATTTATACAGAGACTCTCCCCTTGGCTAAACTGTCACAAAGACAGAGAAATTCCCAGCTGAGCTCCCTGCATGACCTCAGGTCACGGGAGGTGTTAATTGTGACTTCGGGTATGACACCAACACCTCATTAACTCCTGATAAAAACAACTGGAGAGTTTTCTTAAGGGATGTCTGAGTGCTTTGGGGTTTCACACCAATAGTACAGTTTTTTTTCCCCGGGCTGTATCCTTCAGTGAGCTCTAACAACTCCACTTTATCCCTTGGATGAGGATGTGACAGGCACTGGCAATCCAGGGTGAGACCAGCCCGGGTGGAAAAAGCTCTCCTAAAATGTGCCCTTCATGGAGATATATATATAAAAATATATATATACATACATATATATGTAGTTTGTTTGTTCTGACATTTTCTACAGCGGCAGCTCCAGCACTAAAGGCTGTTTGGGGCAGTAAACATTTCATTGGCAATTTCTCAGGTCATATCATATCCCTCCCTCCGTGGCGAGGGAGATGTCATGGATGCTGAGGTATCGTTTGCCAGCCTGCAGTTTCTGCTCACACATCCTGTGCTGTCAGAGCCCGCAGTCAGCAGGTGATGGTGAGGAAACCTCTGTGTCTCCTGCCCCCATGGACAGCAGGGGAGCAGTCCCAGAGCAGCTCCCAACTCCAAATCTGCCAAAGCAATCCAAGCCTGAAGGCAAACGGAGCTGGAGGTGGCAGCGTGGCCCTGCCCGGAGGGCAAGAACAGATTTCCCCTTCTCAGCTACCCTGGCACAGTGCCCTGGGTGGGCACCACCATGCTGGAGCCTGGGCAACTGCTGGAATGGTGCCACTGGCAGCTGCATTCCGAAAATTAAGGAAGAAACGGAGTTTCTATGGTGCAGATTTCATCTCGCTCTCCCTCCACGGCCTGTGCCTCCTGTGCCTTCTATCCTTGGAATTGGAAATGGGACAGAAGTTGCTGGTAAAGCTTAAAAACTGCAAACGAAACAGATAAACTCCCCCCAAGAGCAGTTATTGTTCCTGAGGGGGTTTTTAAGTGGTCAGCAACCACGTGGTGCAAGGTGAAGGAAGCCTGGTTTTATATCCAACAACAATTTGGAAAAATCTGCCACTAAAAGCTCTTTAGAAACTTGAGCAATTGTGGTTTAAGAAAGTCACTGCTGGAAAAATCTCTAGGGAACAACCTCCTGAAAGGTCCTAGGGGACAAGCTGACCAAGAGCCAAGAGTGTGCCCTGGAGCAAAGAGCAGCAGCAGCCTGGGCTGAGGATGAGAGAGGGCTTTACCAGCACCCTGAGGGAGGTGGGTGATCCTTTCCTCTGCCAAACACCACAAATTCAGCGCTGGGATCCCAGTTCATAAGAAACAGGGACTTAGTGGAGCCCAGTGAAGGGTACAGATATGACTGAGGGACTTCTGCATCTTGAAAAACACGAGAGGGGTTTGAGAGAGCTGGGACTGCTCAGGTTAGAGGACAGAAGGCTCACGATTCAGTATAAATAAAGAAATATCTGGTGGGAGGGACTAAAGGAGAGAGAATCATTGCCTTCTCAGAGGTGCTGACAGAAGGGCAAGAGGCACAAACTGAAACACAGATAACCCCATTTATATTTAAGAAAAGCTTAAGGAGGGAGTAGTAAAACCCTGGAACAGGTTGCCCACAGAGAAACTGCAAGGTCACCATCGTGGGAGAGCTCAGAACCAGGCTGGACATGGACTTTGGTGGGGTTTGCTATGCTGGGTTTATGATTGGACTCGATGATTTTAAAGGTGTTTTCCAACCTGAGTGATCCTGGGGTTATTCTGGTTGAACCTGCTTGGGGGGATTTATTCAAACAGGAATTTTCTGACTTGCTGCCATTTGCTTCACTTTACTTAACAGCAGGGACACAGAGACTGCCCCTGCAGGGTGGACACCCCAGGACAGGGAACCTCCCAGGGAAAGCTGGACAGGAACCAGCCAGAACCCCAAGTTAAATCTGGACTCTTGTGTTTAACAGTTCGCAATTGGCCCACCCGTAATTAATTGAATTAATTGATACTTTCAGCCTCCCACATCCTCCAGCAGTGAGTTCCACCATTTAGTCATTCATTGTGTGAAAAAGCACATTATTTTGTAGTTTTCTATACTTGCTCCATTTTTATAGGCTTTTGCCAAAGCCAGGGCAGGGTTCCAGGAGGACCTCCTGAGTTTCTGGCCGAGTGCCACCCAAACAGGGAATGGTGCCTTGGCTGTGGAACCAGGAGGATTCTGCCCCATTTCCAGGTTTGACACTATGTAAAAGGTTTTTTGGTTTGGTTTTTTTTTTGCCTTTTCACAGAAAAAAAACCCCACCAGTGACTGTTGGCTGTATGGTGCCCTATACTGCTATTTAATGAGCATCACAAATACAAATCTCTGAACAGCTGCTCCAAATACTCAATTTTTTACAACATCATCAAAATTGTGGTCCAGCTTCCAGTTATTATCCACTAAGTAACTCTATTATATTTGATTTATGTAAAAAACCCAATTTATTGCCTAAAGACTAAAAGGAAAAAAGGAAAAATGTTTTTAATTTAACAGAAATGTCTCTAGAAAATACCTCAGCTAAACTCAGTGTTTAATAAACCCATTAAAAAGGTCAAGTGACAACTTTTGACCCACGTTGTGTTACACAATACATTAATTTCATGCTGTCCACAGAACAGTCTAAATATTGCCCTTCACAAGCATAATAAAAACTGAGTGCTTAGGCAGAACAAATACTAAAGACAATTAAAAGTTAATTATCTTTTCTAAAGTAACCTCAAAACAGAGAAATGAAATCTGGGGTAATGCATTCCTTCAAATATTGGTATTGACAATATGGGTCAACAATGCAAAAGGACAGACAAGGAAGTATTTAATTTTATTCTGGTCTAATCCCATTTCAGTCACTCAGCCTTCCTCAAATCTATCATTATGTGGATAATCCCATCCTAACTCAGCAAAAACTGGCTCAGAATAGGATGAAAATCCATAAAGTTAACCTAGAGCATTAACCGCTTTATTAAAACATCCTTTTTCATTTGAGAACCATCATTTTCTGTTTAATATGATTTAACAGAATGGAAAGGATTCAAATTACTTTCAAGAAAGGGAAAGAAAACCATATTTTCACTTTAGCTACAAGGGATACTTATTTAGCTATAAATACAAAACAACAACCTGCTCAGCCAGTGCAGAAGCCACTAACTGTCCTTTTTGTAATTGTTGCCAAAACCAGATGTTTGGGGAAAGATTACAGCAACAAATCCCAATTTTAATCCAGGCAGTTAAAATGCACCCCAATTCAAATGGCTGGAGCAAAATGCCATGGGAGTGCTCCCCAAAAGTGGCTTTCTCTTCCCATTTTCTGCACAGGAATTCCAGCACACGCTGGCTGGGCGTCACAACCAGTCAAGGACACCTCGAGGGGCAGCCAGAGATGGAAAACCAAGAAGTGTCTGCAAACTCCAGGCTGGATGGATGTGTCACCTCTGAGTACAGCAAACCCAGACGAGTTCTGCCATCACTCCTAATATTTAATTTCTCATCATTTTATTCCTCATCTCCCTCAGTCAGGACAATTCCAGGGAGCAAAAGTAGGGATCCACTGAGGCCACCTCACCACCAAACCCTCAGTGGATGGATTCTGTAGCAGCACAAGCAGGGAATTGTTTCAGAATTCACTGCAGTGACCTCCTCTGAAATGTAGGTCACAAAGCCTTACACATTTATTTACTTCAGCCTCAAAACTCCAGAATTACAAATTTTCTTTTTTTTCTGTGGTCTCATTCTCAAATTCCACCGACGAAAGTACTGAGCAAGCAACAGTCATTAATTTTGGCATTATATAGAATTTTAAAATAACAAAATTAAGCTTTAAATTAATTTCTCTCCCTACTTCCAGCTCTTTTGGTGGGAGCCCCACAAGTACAGCAATTGAGGGTGTGGGACTACAACCCCCAGGAAGGAATTTGGGGTGGTACCTAAGGGAAACCAGGGATTTTGTGGCTGAAAAGCAGAGCCAGGGCAGCCCTGCAGAGATGATAACTCAGGGTGGCCCAGCTGCCTCTGCCTCAGAGTTAATTGCTGGAGAATGGTGGCTGGAATTTGCTTGGAACCAAACAAAGAGCCTGGCACCCGTCCAGGATTTTGTGCCAAGAACCTCTGAGATTACTCCAGCAAGCTCAGACCAACAATTTGTCCAATCAATCTCTGATTTTAAGAATTAATTATTTTTTTTTAATGGGCATTTGGGATTTGTGGTTGTTCTCAGTTACCAGGCACTGAGAGTTCCCCTGACAGTTTAGGGAATTTCACATTCCTGGGTAAGGAGCTGCTGACAGTATCCAGACAGAAAAATCAGAATGAGCTCCCCTGATAACTTTTATAAATAAATACAAGGGATCAAGAAAGACAAAGCAATAAAGCAAATTTGGTTTAGACCTTCAGGCACAAGCTTATATTCTCTTCCCTGTGACAGATTTGTCTGGGAGAAATTAATTAGGAAAACAAACAAAGCACTGTGGATGTCCTGGGCTTGTTTTAAAGGCTCATCTGAAGTGTTCAAAGAGCTGATTTAGGGGTGGTTCCAACCCCAAACCATCCCTGGTGCTGTGCCTGTCCCTCAGAATCACTCCTGGCATGTTCCCCATCCGTGTGAAGGAATCTTGGCTTCTGTCTGACCCCTCCAACCTACAGCACTCCCTACACAGGATGGAAAAAGATGAAAGGGACCATGGTTTGGTTTATTCCTTTCCCTTTCTCAGTTGCTATCAACTCACTTAGTGTTGAACTCTTTAACTCTATATTTTGGAAATATGTACTCATCTCTTTTTTGCTTGCTTTTACTTGCAAGAATGAAAGTAAAAATTGAGGCGGGAGCATAAACTAAAAAAAATATTAAAAGAAAAAAATCACAAAAAACCCCACCTAAACTGCTTAAAAACTAAGCAACTTAAAAACTGCAGGTAAGTGGAGTTATAGAAATACAAAAATACATTTATCAGCAATACACCTGTACTGAAAATTGTTTTCTGTTCAGTGTCAAAATGCACAAGAAAGTAAATTAAGTCCTCTGTTATTTAATTTCTGCCTGATTCACTCAAGCTAAGGTGTCTCTGCTGTGGCTCTTGGGCATTCCAAGTGCTCCACAGGACCAGGGCAAAGAGGAATTTCTGGGATTGATGATTTATAGGAACCAAGCCACACTTCCAAGCCACGTTTTCCTCCTCACGCTGGAAGAACAAGCCCTGTTCAATTTGATGAGCCTGGACCACCTCACCTACTTTGTTATGAAGATCAAATTACCAAAGAGATAACTTTAATTTGTAATCCCTCATCCTCTACCACATTTTCTGCCTTCACAAGACACAAACTCACTGAGAGCTGCTTCCCCAGCTACATTTTTCAGTGCTCCCATCATTTCCCACCTCTGTTCTGCTCCATTTCATGGCTGGATAAACAAATTCCCTGAGCCCCCCCCAGGCTGGGAAAGTACCAGGAGCTTTTTGTGAGCATCCCCCAGAGTGCCCACGTTGTTTTATTATTTTGCACAGAGGGATTTAGAGCACTTTAAAAGCCTGAGTTGTTTTTAGAGTGGCAGGAACTGTGTACCCAACTGGTGAATTTTAGTAAACAAGCCACTCAACATTCACTGGAATTCTGCTGTGAACCTGGGCCTTTTTCAAGAGAGCTGAGCAGTGCAAAACCTTGCATTTATGTCACAGAACTGGCAGAAATGTAAAGTAAAACTGAGATCAAGGCAAAAAACCCACTAGGATAAAAAAAATACCATTTAGAAACAGTATTCAGGACCTTGCTTCTTGACATTTGGGGCTACTGAAAGTACTGACATTTATCAAATGTTTAATTTTGCAGAAGAATGAGAATTCAATTCCATTTTATTTGCAAATTTGTGTGAAACATAAAAGCATTTGGCCAAAACATTATTTTGAGAAGCCAAATGTTACTGCCCAATTTTTTAAATTAAACAAAAGATTTTTAATTCCTAAAGAAGATTTTGTTGCAAAATGTAACTATAATTAAAAATTTAAAAATTAAATGTTTAAAATAAAAATATTTTTCTAAGCTCTGGTCTGTGTGAAATGTTTTCTGTTCTGCTAAAATATCAGAGTGCAACCAGAACCTGGGTGCAGAATCACCAAGAACTAGATCCCATCTCCCATTTTTTAGGAGTTCAGCTGCACTTTTTTATTCAAGCAGTCTCTGGAATTGACCACGAATGAGTGAGAAATCAGTGAAACCCCACCCCAAACTGCATCAACATCTGCAGATTTCCTGACAAGTTTGGAACATATTTTCTCAATGCATTTCGTTCCCTCTCTGGTTGTGACACCCAAACATTTTTGTTCCCTTTTCCTTATTTACAAACACAAATTGCAGCAGTAGTGCAGGGTTGGCCCTAGTGGCACAAAGGCCGTTTTATTGCCTCTGTTCCCCAGTGGCTCTAAAAGCTGTTCCTGCAACCAGGATTCTGGGGAAAATTCTGGGAAAGCTTGGTTTATTAAGCCTCAGTTTTAAAGCAGCTGCCTATAAAAATCCATGTGGGAAAATCCATTTGTATGTGGAAACTGAGACTGTGCACACAGCTAAGGAAGATTTTCCTCAAAATATTAATGACCTTTGTAGGAATTAATGTATTACAAAATTTTCTGGGATTTAAAGTTAACACATGAAAATTTATCTCTTTAAAGACTCATTTCTGAGGAAAGATTATGAAGAGTCACATAATGCACCAGAGCCAAATATGAAATGAAGAAAACATTGATTTCCCATCCTGTCCTTTCTCCTCATGGGCAGTTTCAGTGATAAAACATCAGTGTAAATGTGTGGGTGTGTTTTATCAAGCAGAAGGGAGACACAACTGTGCAAGGATAAAGAACTCAAATTGTGGGACAAAAATCCAACAAATGATTCAACAGCCTGAACCAACCCTACATCAACACATGGAATTTCTTTATCCATAAGGAAGGAAGAGGCAGCAATGCAGTAAATCTCATTTTAAAGCACAAATGCCATACAAATGTTAGTGGATACCAAAATTCTGGAGTAAATCCTGAGGGAAGCCCCTTCCCAGTCTCACACCAGTCCCAGAGTGTGACACCTCTCCCAGGGCAGCTTTAGCAGGTGCACACTCTACTTTTCTCCAGATGTTTGCCCTGCCTTCTTTTGGTTGTGTTATTTTGATAATTCAACTGTTGCTCCAGTTCTAGGGTGGAAATAAAAAAGTCTCAGAAATATCAGAGGGATTAGAAAGCTTTTTTTTTTTTTTGTACAGGTGTTGAAAGAATCATCTTTAGGAGCACTCAACTTTTTAAAGAGCAAATTTCAGAGTTTCTGCAAGAAGCACATCATTCTACCAGTGTAGTAATCTTTCCTTTTCCTTTTTTGTCTCATTCCTCTGGAATAATGGGATTAAGAAGAATCTTACTAGCAACTCTGAAAATAACTCCATATTTTCCAGTGCCTCTATTTATGTGGCAACATAAACCCACTTGTGTCACAGAAATAATATGGAATATTTATTTGCTTCACTTACTGACTCCTTCCACTGTGTTCAAGCTTCCTTATTATTATTTCCTCATAGATATCCATCTGTCACTTATTTTACCAATTTTCAATTTCATCTGAAACATGTATTTTTAACAACAGCTTTTCTCTGCTAAAAGACTGGACTTCTAAAGCAGCTGACTGGGTGAAGACATTGATATTATTTGTAATCTTTTAAATGTTGCAATTTAGGCAAAAAAATCCTCTTCAAGTTTCTCATTTATTTCTTTTCAGGTTCCATCATGAAAAGAGCAGGAAATCTCTGCCTGTCATGCCCATACTCCCAGTTAATGTGTGGATCCTGTCTCCCTCCAGCGGCAACTGCACCAGCCATAAAACCTGACATTGAAGTGTAATTAAAGCCTCTCTGAAACTCAGATGATGCCTCTTCACTGCCAGGGTTCCTAAGGGGTTGCAGGGACAGCTGGAGTGGCCCAGAAATCCCACAGAAATTCCAAAATGAGCTCATTTTTTCAACAAGTCTCTCCTCACTGCCCAAACCTGCTGCTGCCTGCTCAGCTCATGCAGCAAGAACAGGAAACACAGGGAGAAACCATGGGGAGAAGGAGGCAAATTATTTGCTCAGGGCTTGAAATAATGCCCCAGAGCCATAACTGGAGTGCAAAAAGCACATTTGCCACATAAAATTAGCAGTCACAACATTGTGCTGTTGAATAAATCAGAATTATCTGGTGAGCCATAAAAAGTGAATTATGTGCACTGACAAACCCCAAAAGTTTGTGTAAGGAATTTAGATTGAGCCTTTCCCACAGAATACCTAAATTTTCCCCAAACCATTCCACTTAAATGCACACCAGACATTTCCACTTAAATATTCCCAAAACATTCGCACAGTATAAAAATTCATGTGGTGAGCAAATACTGAGCTGCTCCAGGCACCACTGAAAGTCATTTTTTGTCACAGGAGAAGCCCCTGGATATCTCCATCCCATCCTTTTGGAATGTTTGTTCCCAACCAGATTCCTGCCAGAGAATGGGATGCAGCTGCCTTGGAGCAGGGAAAATGCAATCTGCTCCCAGGTTTGCCTTTCAGGATTTATTTGGGGAAAATGTGAAATCCACCTCAGGAAGAATTTCTGGCCTTGTTAAACACTTTAACTGCATTTGGGATTTGCTGCTCTCCCTACTTTTTAAAGCCACATAAACAATCTGTACTGCAAAATTTGCAGGACACATTAAATGAAATAATTCCTCATTGGAGAGATTATAAATTACATGGTAGTAAAAATATCTCTAAGCATCACACTGGGCTGTAACCTTAAATCTAATTCGTTACAATTTCAAACCTCAGTAATTTGTAATGATGGTGCAAACAGCAGACTCAGAGAAGAATTAATTCGTTTCTCAGTTTGAATTTGAAAATTTAAAATTGATATTTAAATTTGGGTAGGGGATTTCTACCCAATAGCAACACAAGAGCCTCACCTCCAGCAGAAAGAATTTATCCTTTCACTGAAAGAACAGTTGAAATTTAGATTTCTGGTTGTTCAAAGGTCCATGTAAAGGGGGAGTTGTACTTATACAGACAATAAATTCAGCTGAGGATTTTCATCCTTGCAGCCTTTGTCTGGATTTCTGACTTTCACTCTTATTTTAATTTCCTGCAACTCACACCTGGTTCAGACAGTGAATACCTGATGAGGGAAACAATCCAGGGAATGGGAAGAATGTAGGAGGAAAAAGAAGAGTAAATTCCATGCCCTTAGCAGAACTGCACAAGGGTGATAAGAGCTGGACATCTTCCTCCTCTCATTGCTGCTATTTTTCCCCAGTTAATTTCTTTTTTTAAAATTGCTGCCCAAATTCTTATAGAAGTCAAAAATGCAGTAAATCACTGAAGGGTTTCCTGACTTATTGGTGCTAAAATTCTGGTAAGATTCAGGATGTTTGACCTGTCTCTGAACTATTTTTCCAAGTACTATCCTTAAAAACTCACCATCCAGTATTGAAGGTGACCTGTGGAGCAGTTTCACATTACACTGTGAATTTCTCACTTAGGGAATCACGGAATCATTAAGGTTGGAAAAGACCTCTAAGGTCGTTACGTGTCACATTTCAAAAAAAGAAAGCACCCAGAAATTCTCCAACAATGAGAGATCATTTAATTGTCCACACCTGAAAATTCCAAGGTTTCTGTTGTAAGAATCAGCAGGACAGGTCTAAAATCCACTGTGCGGCAACCTGGATTATCTGAGCATGAAAGCACCCAAAAATGAAAAACCGATTTCTTTTACAATCTTTTTTTTTTTTTTTAAGAAAGCAGAGCCATAACATTTATGTTTGAATGCTGCAGTTTGCTCCACTTTCAGAGGTAGAAAAGAGGATTTTCCTTTGCCTTGGAAAAAGGCTTCACTGGCCTCGAGGTGGCGACAGGATTGTGGATTCCAAGGCTACAATTCCTGAAACGGAATCAATCTGCATTATTTCTACTTCCTAAAGCAGCTCAGCATCCCCAAACATTGGAAATAAGAAGTTAAGGGAAGGAAAATTCTTAAATGCTTTTGCAGTTTGGATTTAGAGATCAGGATTTAAGGAAATATCACCTCCACACTGATCCAGTATTCCCAAATTTGGGAATATATGTTGTAATTAGCCTAATTGGAAAGCAATTGGTTGCAGCTTTGGTGAGTAGCATCTTTAAAAAGTATATTGTTATTTATATGCCAAAATGAACTACGATCAAGTTAAGTAGGGAAACACCACCACAATTAACTCATGCTAATACAAAAATTAAGAAAAGGTAATGAAAAACTACAATTTTCAGGGGGAAAAAATGATGTGCATTTATTCTAGATTGATTTTCTACCAGAAAAAAAAAAAGTATTTTCTCTAAAAGAAAAGTACTAAAATGCTATTTTTTCTTTACAACCACACATGAAAACAACCTAAACTCCGCACAGGAAAAAGCAATTTTTTGATCCAGAGGGCAATGTAAGGAAGAGAGGGATCTTTGTAGTATAAAATCTGTCCGGAGTAAGTGAGTTTTCAGGTTAAGCTGACTCTCATTGCTCTGTACTCATGCTTTGGTACCCATTTTCAAGAAGGAAGTCCAGTGGACTTCAAACCAGTCAACCAAATCTCAGTGCCAAGGAAATTATTGGGAAAGTCCTTCTGGAGCCATTTCCCTGTTGTCACCGGCACATCCCAGCTGCTTAAAAGTGAATTCTCCTGGCTGAGCTACCAAAAAATTGCAGAAATGTTTCTGCCATCAGAAACCCTATTGCAATTTTAGAGTTTTCCCATTGCAAATAAAAGAGCTGAGAAATCTAAAATCTATTTACCTGTGATGGATCTGATTTTCCTGTACCTGATGAATTTGGCATTATTCCTCAAGCTCAACATTCATGTGAGAGTCTATCAGAAATAAGGTACAACCTGTACTCTTTCCAAAGAGAAATGGAAATTTTTCCAAGATTTTGGGAAGCAGCACCTGTACAGTTCTGTCTATGTTGACAGATGCTCCTGTGAGTATGTTCATTAAAGCAATTTACATTCTTGTAATTCAAAAACCCAGCAACTTGGCCAATTTTTACCAGAAAAACACACAATAAACAAGAAATCTTTATTTTTATTTTCCTCCCCTTTTTAACAATCTGCTGTTACAGCAGGGGTTAAATTTCTGAGTGTGTTTTTCCATACCATTATCCATACTATTACCTCCTGACCCATCAAACTGCTACATCTGCCACTCCCTAACCCCCTTCACCTCTTCCAGGCACGAATGTTTGCAAAATCCCCTTACAAAGAACCAAATGTTTTCCCCAGAAAGGCTCAGTGAGCACCACACACGAGTACAATCACAAATTGAGTGCCTTAAATCCATTGAGGGACAAGCAGAACCATATTCTGAGTCAGGCTTGCACACAAACCCCATAACAATCCCATTAACTCGCTGAAGCACTGCTTTTGTGGGAGTTATAACTCAGAAAATATCCTTTATTTAAGCTATAAACAGCACCTGTATCTCCCAGATTAGGGCAGAGGGATATATTTCAAGCCAATTTGAGCATGAAGATTATTGTGATCTTTTTTGTTGATGAAGGAAAAAACACTTCTGAGGCTTAAATACAGCTCCAGACTGTTCAAGTTTCCTCTGCTTCTACAAAAAGTGGTTGGTATGAGCTCTACATGTGCTCAGGACAAAAGGTGGCATTTGCAGAGCCAGAGGATTGGGTCTGCTGGAGAGATAGAATATAAAAATGAAATGGAGGACACAGCCCTTGGAAGCTGAGGGGAGCTGCAAAGATGAATAGCTGCTCACAGAGCTTTAACCCACCATGGAATGCAAATTGCACAAAGACAAAAGAGTTGAGAACTTCAAACAGAAGTGAGCCTTGAAGATAAACTTGGTTTTTTTAGTTCCCAATAAACACAGCTGGCTGTGGGGTTCAAATACCTCTCCCCTAATAATAGCAGCCTCCCTAAAATATTATTGAAACAGGCCTGCAAATGAAGAGGAAAACAAATTCTGCTGGTACACAATTGATGCTTTGGCACTGGGGAGTAAACCCAGAGAAATGAGTAAATATGGAAAATGGAAGCACAAATATCCAGGAAGTTTCAGTTGTGCTCCTTGCCAAAAAGCTCTAGAACCAATTGATAAGAGGTTTATGGAGCCGGGGGGGAGGGGGGTCCAAATATTTGTGGGTTTGAACATTAAATCCTAAATCCTACATTTCCATAAAATGGAGAATGCCTATGTATGTCCATCTTATCACCATTAAAAGTTGCACTAAAGCTGAACCAAAGCTACTTTTAAATAAAACCAGCATTCCCAAATTCCTCTCACACATATGCATATTGTAATTAGACTAACTGGAAAGCTATTGGTTGCAGTTTTGGTGAGTACCAGCTTATTAAATGTACATTGTTATTTATATGCTGAAACAAATTACGATCAAGTTAATAAGGCAAAACCCGCCACAATAAACTTATGCTAATACAAAAATTAAGGAAATATCATGAGTAATTAGAATTTTTACGGGGAAAAGAAACAATGTGCATTTATTTTAGAGTGATTTTCTATCAGAAAAAAAAAAAGTGTTTTCTCTAAAAGAAAAGTAGTTTTAAGCCTGAAGAGTTAAGCTTCCTCTCTTTCTTGAAAAGTGACTAGAGATTGCACCCATTGCTCTGAAAGTTTTCTTCAAGTATTGAATTAATTATTCTGAACAATATATTTCATTTTGGTGGAATGGCATTTTTTTCAACACAAAAATATTTCTCTATAAACCAATGGCTACTACAATTCATTCACCTGTGCTGGTGTTCACCATCTCTGGTATGGGCCATTTTACTTCAGCTTCCTTCTACTAAAAGATCTATAAAATACAACTGAAGAACAACAATGTGGGGGACCACAAGAACCAACCCCCCAGTTTGTGGGGATGGAAAAAGCCTCTCCTAGGATGCAATGCAGCTCTAAATTAACCCCCCAACAGGTTGTCTGTCTCCCTGCCACTTTTNAGAACCCCACACAATTACACAGCAACTTGTCAGTAAAAGTCGCACTGAACCTGAGGAGGAATTGGCTCCTCTAATCATTCCCAAAAGGAATTCCAGCTGCCTAAGTGTGGGACAGACAGACCCCACCTGTCTCCAGAGCTATGTGCTCCCCAGGCTGCTCCAACCAACGCAGTGGGCTTTGCAAGTTGCCAGGATGATGCATTTCTTTACAAGTGGCACCAGGAAAGTAAATAGGTGTAAAAACCCTCCTTGGAGCTGAAAATAATGTCCCTTAAACTGGCAATAATGTCCCTTAAACTGGCAATAATGTTCCTTAAGCCGGCATGCCCTCCCTCAATGACAAACATGAGCAAGGGTGTCGGTGGCACATGGAAAATCCACAGGCACGGCAAAATCCTGTTAGAAGCCTCTAGAAAAGCACTGGGCAAAGGAAGAAACCAGCACCTGAGCAGCAGGACTGACCCCTGCTCATACCAGGAGATCAGTTCTCCCATGAGGAAAGGCTGGGGGAACTGGGATTGTTCAGCCTGGGGAAAGAGAATATTTGGGGTGACCAAATTGTGACGCTGCAGTGCCTGAAGGAGCTATAGGAAAGATGGAGAGAGATTTTTTATAAGGGATGGAGTGACAGAAGAAGAGGAAATGGTTTCACAGAGTGACAGAGCTTCACAGAGTAACAGAGTGTATGTGTAGATTGGAAATTGGGAAAAAATTCCCTGTGAGGGTGGGGAGGCCCTGGCACAGGGTGCCCAGAGAAGCTGTGGCTGCCCCTGGATCCCTGGCAGCGCCCAAGGCCAGGCTGACACTGGGGCTTGGAGCAGCCTGGGATGGTGGAAGGTGTCCCTGCCCATGGCTGGGGTGGCACTGGATGATTTTTAGGGTCCCTCCCAACCCAACCATTCCATGACTCCACACAGACATTGCAGGTGGAGCAGAGCCCAGGGTTTGGCACAAGATCAGAGCACCCAGAGCACTGCTGGGGAGGGCAGGGGGCACCTGCAGCTGCCAGCCCTACACCTGGGGTGAAACACCAGTTCAAACTGGGCACAACGAACCAGTGCCACCCCTGTGCTCAAGTAAACACAACAAAGAGTTCCTGGTCCTGGCTAAAAGGAGTTTGGGCAGCTGGGGCTCAGCTGGATCCAGGCTGCATTCGCTGCAGACTGAGAGTGTTGGAAGGTGCAGACAAATATCTGGGAGTGTGCCAGAGAATCCTGGTTTTCCCTCTGTTCCAGGGACAATTTCTCAGGTGACCTGAGGCCACCTCTGAGCAAAGTGCAGCTGGAGTTCCACAGCCAGCACTGACCCCACAACCCTTTCACTTCCCATCCGTGCTGACACACAACACAAACATTGTCAAACCCAAAAGACACAACATGATCAAACTTTCATCTAAAATTTTCAGTCTTTTAAATGAATCTCTTTTTTTTTGTTGTTGTTTTGGTTTTTTTTGTTTTTTGTTTGTTTGTTTGTTTGTTTTTTGGTTGTTGGTTGGTTGGTTTTTTCCTCCCTGTATTACTTGTTTAAAGCAAACATTATAGATATTTCAGATGCCTCCAGGAAATTACCTAAAGGAGCCCTTCTATTGTCTTCTGTAACAAAATACATGTTTGAAGTAAGCAGAGATTTAAAAAAATTATGCTGACACATCTTCAGTAAGCAGATTTAAAAAATTCATTTTGACAAATATTCCCAAATTCCTTTCTGCCTTCTTCTCAGGATCCATTTAATAATGTAATAGCCTTAGGAAAAACATTGTGTAATGTTTTTTACAGTGCCAAAGCAGATCAGTAAAATGCTGTCTGCAACCTGTCAGGTTCTATAGAGATTGTGTCATTTTCCCCCTTCAATATCACACAAATTATGTACAATAACTCGTTTAATGTACCCAATTGTCAGTGGAAAAAAGAAAACAAAAAAACTTAATCCATTATTTCCATCTACTCTGGAAACAATAAAACAGGCAGAGTTCCTGGTTTGAGCACCTCATTCCTCCTTGGTTGCATATTCTGCCGTAAAGACGGCAATCACATGAATGAACAATTTCTCTGTTAATTTTGCCTGAGATTTAGATTTGGAACGAGCAAAGAACCAAAAAATGGCAAATTTCCGGTGCAATTTGTTCTCATCAAACTGGTGGCAAAGCTCTTGGTCCTCAGTGGCAGAAGCACCAACTGCAACTGCTTCTGAAAGTCCTCATTTATCAACCAATTTCCAAATTTAAAAAACAATCTGTTCTGACACAGAGGATGGCTTTACAGCCCTAATTCCAAAACTCCAACAAGGAGCAACTCCCCAGCAGTTTTTCCCAGTCAGAAAGGCAAATAAAGACATGGCCCATGGTCCTACCTGTGGGTCAGAGAGCCGGGAGATGTCAGGATAAAGGTAGAATTTGATCCCCTCAGAAGCACCAGGTAATGTCACCCCCCGAATCAGGAGGATCATCAGCATGATGTAGGGGAACGTGGCTGTCACATACACAACCTGTGCAGAGAAATAAAGATTAAAAAAGGATTAGAAAAGGATTTTCTTCCAGCTGCAGCAAAACCACCTGATTTTCACATCCACTGGAGGAAAAATGGTTTGGATGCCTTGGTGCAGGTGATTTTTGTCCTCTGACCATATTCCCTTCTAAACTCTAGGTTTTGTGAGAGACGTCAGCACTTTTTTTGTAAAGATTGAGAAGTTCTCTGTAAGTGTATTATTTCCAAACATAGATACTCATGATAACAAATAATTTATTATATATATTATAACAATGTAAGCAAAGGTTTCTCAGTCACCCCATAATTACTAAACTGATTTCTCCTCAGACTCCTCTGCCTGCATGTCTGAGTTTGAGGAATAAACATTTCATCAAGCCCAAATTTTAAATTCTATCCATATCTCCTTGGGATCTGCTAGAGAACCCTTATCACACAAAGAACCTTCAGGTTAAATTTCTGAGGTGCTGAACCCCAGCAATTTCTGGTTTCACATACATGGCCACACTTTTTTTTTTTTTTTNCAATTTGTCCTCTGCATGCGAAGCAGCAGGAAACCTATACAAAGTCACATTTTCCAAAGGAAAAATGGAGCAGAATTGGTCCTGTTTCACAATCCCAGATCTGAGAGAAGCACATGGCTCAAACTCAGAGAAGGATTAAATGATAAACTCCATGGCAGTATAAATATTTTCTTTATGTGATAACCACCTGAAATTAACTCTCTATAATACCCTGGGGCCATTTCCACCTGTATAGAGTAGGTTTAATCATCCTAACAGGAGGTTTTATTCTTACATCTCAGTTGTGCTACACAACATTAGTTAAGCTGCAAGAATGGAAAAAAATCATTTGGTGAAAAATACAACCACAAAAAATATTCATTTTAAACTCAGGAGTCCAGTATCTGTCTCTTATGTAAATGAAAGGGATACATAAAAGAATGGACCTATTAAAGGATTCTCAAACATATTTTTGTAATTAATGAACTGAAATTGTATCTTCAGACTAAGTATTTAACCCCAAACTTTAAGTGTCATGTGCCCCATCAGGTACTCTCAAAAATGGAGGAACTTGAGTTTCCCAGGAAATGAAGAGCACCATTCTATTCCTATAGTTCCCAAAAGCCTGAATTGATGAATTCCTAGGTCAATACAATGCTAAATAGGTAGTTTTATCCCAGTGCTTACATTTATTGACTATTAGTGGGAATGCAAACTGCCATGGCTGGCTGAGTTCAAACAGTCCTTGTCTCTCAACATTTAAGTTTCAAATAAAAAAGGATAGGCAGCTAATGAGAATTAAAAATAAACACATGGGATGAAAACGGTCCTGGTCTGAGCCTTAAATTAGGTGCAAATCATGGAGTAGTCAGCTTATGGCTTTCATTTATGTAGTTCTTTGCCAGCTATCTTTTCCTCCTTGTTTTAAATAAAAAAATTGCATTTAACAGAGGGTAGTCAGCAGACACATCCATTTGATGGTACTGAAGGCCTTGCACTTGAGTATCTGTAGTATCTCCCTGCGTTCCTTCCCTTCTCTGCCCTGCTGTGCAGCACATCCCCTGCTTACTGCACATCCCACCACCTTGGAATCTTTTACCTGAGCAAACACTGAGATCTGGCGGAGGCAGATTCCTTCCCAGGTTGTGTTGGGAGGATTTCCTTTCTCAGCTCCATCAAGGAAAAGCCAAACCTACTCATCTCTGGAGGCAGCAGAGGCCAGGTAAAGGATGTGTGCAATCCCACAGCAGCAAGGGCAGGAACCACAAACTCTAACAAAGTTTTTGGCAATCAGAGTAGTTCTGCCTCAGTTTTAGAGCAACAAGGACTCTCCCTGCTCTCTGGTTGCTGTGTAGGAAGGAGACAAAAATAGACCCCCACTGGCTCAGTATTTCTGGCAATAAATACCAATGCAGCTATCCAGAACAACAAGGAGAGGGACACCAAGGAAGAAGGAGTGGGAAGGATGGAAAGATCCTCCCTTCCTGAGCCCCCTGCTGATAATTGATCTGTGTTAGTGCTCACACAACTCCTGGGGCTGCAAAGCTCCAACTGCAACAGGTGAGTGCCCTGTGCTGAGAGAGAGACATTAATTCCCATTTTCTCCCCCTTCCCAAGAGCTCCTGAGGTGAGGCAGGATGGAGAATTTAGGAATCAATGCCATTATTAGCATCATCATCACATCTCTCAGGCATTAAAAGTTTCCTGAATTGTTTTCTTTTCTTTCAGCACATCGAACCTCTCTGAATATCAATGTGAACACAACTGTTTCTAATTACACCGCATCCTGTTTTAATTGACTTTAATTGCTTGGTATGTTAATTTGCATCCCAATGCTCAAAATGCTTTTTTTAAACCCTTGTCAGAGCCATGCCAATTTTTATGCAGTTGGAAACAATATAAAAATTTCTGGCAGGCGAGTTTTTGCACCAAGTTCTCCTCTTACAATGTGATTGAAAGAAAAAATTACAAAGATATTGAGATATACAAGTAGGTGGAAATGCACCCAACAACTCTGAACTATACTTGGATGCTTAACTGAAAGTAAATTGGAACCAAAGATCCTGAGAATGGATATTTTATTGACTGCCACGAGCTTAAAGTATCAAAGGTTAGGAAAGAAGTTGAGCACCAAGTACTGGAAATTTAAATATCAAAACCTTAAAGAGGTTTAGATGTCACTCAAGGTTAATATATAAATATCAAGGTGCCTATGAAATTATTTCATGAGTGAAGCACCATAAAGATTTTGAGAACTGAACTAGATTTTAGTTTTATTTTTTCATAGCTAAGTATTTTAAAAGCACAAAAATGTGTCTGTGTTCAAATTGGTCCCTGGGACTGTTGAACTTCTTGTCCTAAATGAAAAGGCATTTTCCTGAACACTCCAGGCAGATCATGGTGCAGGGTGACGGGGATCTGGCTTGTGAGGATAAGAAATTCAGGATAACCATGTCAAGAATGAGGAGGAAGATTTCCATGCAGTGAACTGAGCCCCAAACCCATGGAAATCTCAAAGCCCCAACCCAGATTTCTCTGGCCAAAGCTCCTACAGGACACACCAGCCTGAGCTTCACACACTTCCTCACAGCAGCATGAGGCTGAGAACTTTCCTCCTTGGCTTGGCTCTTGCTAAGAACACACAACCAGAATTCCTGAACAAAATATGATTTGGGGGCCAAGAAGTTGATAGAATTCTCCCCTGCAAGCTGAAATGTTCAACATTGCACTACAATGAACCAACTGCATTTTAGAAATGGGATAACATTTCTCAGGGTGCTTCAGGAAGTTGCTGGCTTCCTAAACCCTGTCCCCTAAAACCCTCTGTTGCTCCATTGGGCTGTAAACATGAGGAATATCAGTGCAGGAATTGCTAGAACTCACTATTAAAGTTGTTATGGAAAATCAGACCCATGCCCTGCCCATTCTTATTTTCAGGGAGTGTTTTCAGCCTGGTGTCATTTAACTTTATTTATTTATTTATTTGAAAACATGAGCATGGAGAACCAGAGTGACACCCCCAGCTATCACCACACTCCTGTGTGCAGAAACTGCTCAGGAACCAAAATTTCATCGAGTGATGTGAGAGGTAAAGAGTAAGTTTTATCCAAGAGGACATATTGGCTCAATTATAGAAATATAGTTATCATACCCCTGCCTGGCAGCTCTGCTGAGTAGACACACTCAGGAATCACCAATTTGGGCAGGATTTCCATGAAAAATTCTTAAATTATCCCACAAGCCACAATCTACCAAGACTTGGTTTCACTGATATTTGCCAGCTTCACAAATTCTGTCTTCCTAGATGGTACCAGCAGATGATAAACACTATAAAAGATTTTCTATTTCAAGTGCCATGGTACAGGGTGAATATTCCATGCAGCATTGTTTGGAAAAAAAAAGGCTTTTTGCTCATCTGACTCTATGCCATCTATAAGTGATAAATGAAAAGAGAGATATTCCACATTAATTAGATTCACAAGAAAAATTATATAAGACTGTATAAAGGAATGACAGCTGATGCACAAGGTTTCTAAAAGCAGGACAAAAGGGGAAACATTCAGGGTCCACCTACATTTTAAAGCTAAAATTTCATATGCTGTAAAAGAAACGAAAGCAAAAACCCAACAGATCACTGGGTAAGTGGATTTGTGTAATTGGGATGAGGGGAGGGGTTAGAATTAGCAAAAAAGGCTGCTATTTCAATTTTCTCTCTGTGTTTTATGGATTTATTCAGCATCATCTTCTGTTTGACATCTTTGCATATCCACAGAGGGAATCTTGCTTCAGAATAATTCCAGTAGACCATCCTGAACAAGATTACCCAGAAACAGCAAAATTCCATCTAAATTACCCCTGAATAATGTGTGAGTGCAGACAGCCTCACACTGAGCAGGAATAAATTCAAACCCCAACAGCTAAGAAATTTAATGAGATTTGAGGACTGAGAAATAAGCATCAAAGAGGGAAAAATCCATGGGAATGAAAATTCAATGAGCTGAGCCAGGAAAGAGGGGCCAGGAGAGGACACTCAGTGAAGGGATGCAAGAACCTGGGTGATCACAGAAAGCAAAACATTCCACATGCACATAATAATAACTGCAGAAAGGAATAATTCCAGCACCACATCACACTGAGGTCATTGCCTGGGATATGGAAAAATCCCTACCTGGCAAAGCTGGGCAAGTCCTAGTTTCTTTCCACATGGTGATGAAGGCAACAAATAAATAAATGAAAGTCTGAGCCCCGCTGGAATGGTTTCTTTCACATTGGAATGAAAGCTTCACTTCAAAAGTCACTGAGTCAATAAAAAAACCCCAAAACATTCTGTTTAATTTTGGTTTGGCATTCTTTTTACTGAATGGGTGGAAGGGAGATCTCTATTGAATGAAAAATGTTTCAACAAGCCAAAGTTGTTATTTAGAAGCCTTAATCCCATGTTAAAAATAGGTGAAAAAGAGCTATTTTCCATATTTTTTTTTGCAGCACGAATTATTCTTGACATTAGGTCTGACTTTATACACTTTACAGCACATCCCAAATTCCATTTCAAGTATTCTGTGTTCAAAAAACTACCTGCCTGTAGTCAAAAGCTCCAAAAGAAAGAGAAGATATGGTTGAAGGCTGAGTTAAAAGTACTCTTTTAGAAGCTCAGAGATCCAGCTAAAATTGGAAAACAATGAGAGAGCACCAAAGGCATACAATATCCATGCACAGCAGCAGCTCATTTTCCCAGCTGAATTGAGGGAACCATTCACTTCCATGATGAGCTAATTCTCCCCATAAATATTCCTTAAGCAGCAGCAAGTTTTCTAAATATGTGTCATTTCCCAGCTAATTCCAACAGCTGGCTTTGTTTCCAGATTGCCCAGGAGCATTAAAATCAAGATCTGTTCTTCTTCTTGCTAAAATTGCTCTTCAGGCTTGGTGGTTCTTTTGATGAGGTCTACAAACCTCCTATTTAATAAAAAGAAAAATCAGTATACTGTCTAGAGCTAATGTAAAGATAGATATCCTTGTATTAGAGTAAAAATTCTCTAAGTAACAGATCCTGCCCCAAAATGTTCATTTGTAACACTGCAAAGAACAGAATATGCAGACATATCCAAAAATCCCAGTTATGGAGACCAGAACACACAAAAGTACCCATAGAAAATGTAGAAACAGTGAATTTTATTCCATTATTGCAATCATTTATGTGAGCACCTGCATTTAAGCACTATAAGAAATAAATCAAATTAAAAATAAATAAATAATAATGGCAAACAACTTTATTAATAATAAATTATTTTAAATAAATAAATAAATAATGGCAAATGCAGATATCAGATTAATTCTTGATACATGCACAGCTTAATAATGACCCAATCAGGGACAAATAATGTGCCAAGATCTTCTACAAAAGGGGGAGTGATCATAATAATGTGCTGGACCCTGAAAGAATGATTTTAAATGCCAGTTCCTTATATTTCAGGGATTCCTTACAGCCTGAATAAGCCTTGGTCAAGTTCAGAGAATCAAATTCACAGTAAAATTTACATATTGTACAAATCAATATGTAAAGTTGCATATATGTATATGCAGTTTTTGTTGACTGCTCTGAAGTGTTTCTAAAGGTTCACAAGTGAATCCACACTAAACAAGGATCAACCTGAACTAAAAACTGAGAGACTGTTGGAAATATTTCATTAATGTTATTACAGTTTTGCTGTTACTAAATAACAGAAAGAAAAGCCTCCTCCCAGTGCTTCCTCAGCCTCCAAAATTACATTTTCCACACTCAACACTGATCCTCCACTCACCAACTGTTCTTAGAGAAGTTACGGTGATGAAAAAAGTGAAGGCTGTGACAACCCTCAACACCAACAGGCCCCAGAATGATTTCTCCATTTGTTACAAAGTGTGTTCCTCACCTTGGTCATGTACTGTGACCACACTGCTCATGCAAAAATCCCACCATTGTAAACACAGCCAGCCCAAAATAACTCTTTGAAGCAGGGGAAAGTCTGTGGTGGAATTTCTCAAAGGCAGAAAGTTGCAGAAAACCTTGAGCAAAACAAGCACTACAATTTGGCAAGCAGACACAACTCTCCCAGTGTAATACAAAAGCAGATTTCCAGTGCTAAAATCATGGGGTTATTGTCCCTGGCACCTGGGATGTGTTTGTTGTAGGTTTTTTTAAAATCTGTGGATAGTTGGGGTTGGAGGGGTTTTTACCCAGAAAATGCTGTTGATTGAAGTTTCTTATTTTATCTCCACCACAATTGTGGTGAGAAACCAGTGAAATAACAGCATCCTATAACTAGAATGTGATTTTTTGCTTAACATGTAAGGGCACAAAGAGGAAGAGCTACCCTCTGGTTGGGCAGGGAGAGGAAGACTGATGGGGAGGAAGCAAATTTCAGCATCTTGGCTGAGCTCATCACTGCAAGCAAAGTCTTTATGTAGAGCTCCCATCAGGGAAGGAATTTGCAGAGCCACAAATATCTCAGAATTAAAGACTGCTATTTAATCAAGTAAAAGTCATCTTTAAAAATCAATCAGGAAGAATTTTAAATATAAATTAGGACTAATTAATCAACTGAGGGTTGGGGTTTTTTTCCATTTTGTAAACGTCTTTAAAATGTTCAAGCTTTTATAAAACAAAGCTGTTCCTTTGCAGAACCTTCCAGGAATTTCAGACCTCTCAATGCCATCTAATTTTCTTTCATACACAGTAAACCAGATAATGATATTAGTTACATATATACCCAGAAGTTTGCATTTTGATTAAAAAAATGTTTAATATGGAATGACTATTCCTCATGGCAACCCCATTTCTGTGAAAATAATTTACAGGGAGTCATAATTATCCCACAGAAGCACCTGAATTTCCAGTTGTGTAAATGATTTTACACAGGTAGAAATAGGGACTAAAAAGCACTACATGAATTGGAATTTTTACTTATTTTTTCAATTCTACTCCTTAGATCCTGATACATCCTAAAAATGTTTAACCTTCAAGCAAATAGAGATGCAAAGGTCAGAAAAGGGAAGGAGGTGATTTTTTCCTGTCACTCCAAAATGTGTAAGATCTTAGATGCTCACTGGAATTAACTCAGAAATTTTGGCCAACTTGTTCTCCTGCTCTAGGGTTTGTTTGCCCTCTGACTCTTCCTGGAGAACATGGAACTGGGTCTCCTGGAGGACTGCTGTCCTCATGGAATTAATGGTTAGTTTCAGTGAACCAACATTCTCCAGTAAAATAGGGATTTACCAGAACATAACTTATCATCTCCAGCTTAAATTCCTTTCTAGTCCTGCTTGATTTTCCTCACTTGTCTTTAAAAAACCCTCAAACAAACAAAAACAGTAGCACAAAAACACACTCCAAAATGAACTCTGAGGAAAAGAAGAGTGGGGAATGAAGTCTGGGAAGTGGAAACAATGCTATGACCAAAAAGGATTAAATATATAATGTATTTTTTATATAATATATAATTATAATATATATATATATAAAAAAAATATCTGGATCCAGCCAGAACTCCTCCTTCAGATGGCCTCAAAAGGTAAAAGGTACCAGTCAAAAGATCAATATATCAACAAAAGTCTGCTATCACCTTGCAGGCTTTGGCTGACAAAGAGGTAAGGAGAGAAATAGGAATTTAGCCAGCATTCGAGAATTCACCAAATATATACACAATATTTCAAATAAGTGCATATTTTAAAAACAGAAAACATGAATACGATGGGAATAAGGATTTTCCCTAGAATTTTGCACCAAAATTAATCATGTGTGAGACTTTCTGTGAAAATTATCCTATCAATCCTCCAAGCACTCCAGCAGATTTGTCTGTGGCCATCTCTAAATCTATCAGTAACTTCTGCAGTTTTCTGGGCACCACAACATTGTTTAATCTTGTGCAATAAATTCTGGGGAGAAAAAAGTTTGTAAACTGGCAGACAAAGATTTCCTATAGCACACCACACCTCTTCTTTCTTTTTGATGATTTTTGTAGTCATGAAACTGAAGGAAAGGGGTCAGGGCTCCCCAGGGGCTGCTGGAGGGGCAGTGGAGGGGCAGCTCCGATCTCTGCTCCCTGGGAAGGGACAGCACCCAGTGAAAGGCAGGGGCTGGGTCAGGGCAGTTTTAGGGTGGGTTTTAGGGAAAGGTTCTTCCCTGCAAGGGTGCTGGGCACTGCCCAGGTTCCCCAGGGAGTGGTGACATTCCCAAGGCTGCCAGAGCTCCAGGAGGGTTTGGACAATGCTCCCAGGGATGCACAGGGTGGGATTTTGGGGTGTCTGCACAGGGCCAGGAGCTGGACACTGATCCCTGTGGGTCTCTCCTAACTCAGGATATTCTCTGATTCCATCAACTGGCTTGTCCCTCCCAACCAACACCATTCTGTGATTCTATTGGGAAGCTCAGGACCATTTTGGGAGAATAAAGGGCTCACATTGATATGGGAATAGGTGTGTTTGTGTACCCCTAGGATGGCAGCCCAGCCCCTGTCAGCCACNGTCTTTAAAAATCCCTCAAACAAACAAAAACAGTAGCACAAAAACACACTCCAAAATGAACTCTGAGGAAAAGAAGAGTGGGGAATGAAGTCTGGGAAGTGGAAACAATGCTATGACCAAAAAGGATTAAATATATAATGTATTTTTTATATAATATATAATTATAATATATATATATATAAAAAAAATATCTGGATCCAGCCAGAACTCCTCCTTCAGATGGCCTCAAAAGGTAAAAGGTACCAGTCAAAAGATCAAGATATCAACAAAAGTCTGCTATCACCTTGCAGGCTTTGGCTGACAAAGAGGTAAGGAGAGAAATAGGAATTTAGCCAGCATTCGAGAATTCACCAAATATATACACAATATTTCAAATAAGTGCATATTTTAAAAACAGAAAACATGAATACGATGGGAATAAGGATTTTCCCTAGAATTTTGCACCAAAATTAATCATGTGTGAGACTTTCTGTGAAAATTATCCTATCAATCCTCCAAGCACTCCAGCAGATTTGTCTGTGGCCATCTCTAAATCTATCAGTAACTTCTGCAGTTTTCTGGGCACCACAACATTGTTTAATCTTGTGCAATAAATTCTGGGGAGAAAAAAGTTTGTAAACTGGCAGACAAAGATTTCCTATAGCACACCACACCTCTTCTTTCTTTTTGATGATTTTTGTAGTCATGAAACTGAAGGAAAGGGGTCAGGGCTCCCCAGGGGCTGCTGGAGGGGCAGTGGAGGGGCAGCTCCGATCTCTGCTCCCTGGGAAGGGACAGCACCCAGTGAAAGGCAGGGGCTGGGTCAGGGCAGTTTTAGGGTGGGTTTTAGGGAAAGGTTCTTCCCTGCAAGGGTGCTGGGCACTGCCCAGGTTCCCCAGGGAGTGGTGACATTCCCAAGGCTGCCAGAGCTCCAGGAGGGTTTGGACAATGCTCCCAGGGATGCACAGGGTGGGATTTTGGGGTGTCTGCACAGGGCCAGGAGCTGGACACTGATCCCTGTGGGTCTCTCCTAACTCAGGATATTCCCTGATTCCATCAACTGGCTTGTCCCTCCCAACCAACACCATTCTGTGATTCTATTGGGAAGCTCAGGACCATTTTGGGAGAATAAAGGGCTCACATTGATATGGGAATAGGTGTGTTTGTGTACCCCTAGGATGGCAGCCCAGCCCCTGTCAGCCACTGAGGAACACGAGCTCTCATGTGCTCCATGGTGACAGCTGAGAGATGAATTCACCAGGAAGCATTTCCAATACTGCTTGGGCATGAAGTATAGTAACAAAAGTACAATAAACAGCCTCACCACCCAAACTAACAAGCATCCTTATTATCCTGACCCTGATTCTCCACATTCCCCTTCCCTGTGGCTACTCCATCCCTTCTAATACACTTTGTCACACCTTGACTGGGAGTTTATTGCTCTGTGACTCCCCCTCTCAGCTAAATCACCTCAAGGCTGATTCATAGGACACCAATCTGACACTGTTGCAATTAATTTGTGGGTTTGAGCAGATTTTCAGTGTGAGAAGGAAGGGTGACATGATGCATAGAAAAAATGAGAGGGATCACCCGCTAAAAACCTGAGGCTGGAAAACAGGGTGACTTAGGAGTATGTAATTGTCACAGATTGATTTTGCTCTCTTAGGGAAATGCTTTGATCTCTCAGCTCTCCCTTCATACCCTCAGCTCAGCAGAGATCCCTGAGTAGCTGCTGTGTGGATGTAAAGGGTCTCTCCCTGGGGAGCAGAGACCTCTTGCTGTGCTCATCCCACACTTGAGATTCCAATCTCAGAAAGGCACTCCAGGAACAAGCGACTCACAAACCAAACCACACAAATCCTCACTGACCTCAACCGCCATAATTCTCCCAAATATATTTTACACCCACAGGAAAGAACCCAGAATTTTTTAATTACAGTTAATTAAGAGCAGAGCTTTACACTTTCTACAACACAACTCTCTACTAATTGTCTAAAGTGTCCACTTTACATGACACAATCAAGCTTGCATGGGATGTTTTGAGTTTCTTCCTTCCTTTTTGGAACACACAAGTTTTTTCAGCAGCAGGAGGGAACAGCAGGTGCACAGCAGCCAACTCACTCCTGGGGATGTGTTTTAGTGACCAGCCCAGCACCAGCAGCTGCCTGAAGCTGCCTTTGTTGCTTGTGTGGCAATTTATTTCATTAAGCTTTGCCATCCTTGGGAGTGAGTTTGGATCTGAGCTGACACTGGGGTGGGATACAGAATTCAGGTTTGTGAATCTCACAGGAACAGCCTTGTAAACAAAACTTGTACTACAAAGACATCTTCACATTGAAGATAAAGCCAAAAATCTGGACTTTGCTGGCTGCAGAAAGCAGAGGCTGCCTTCCCACTGGCAGGAATTTGATTTAATATAACCTTGGCACATGGTGCTCTGGGGACAGATACCTAAATGAGCCAGTCTTGAAGCTGGATAGATTAGCAGGAGCTGAGGACAAACTACCTGTGTGAGAATAGGGGATTGTAACTATTCGGCTTCATGGGGAGAAATATGAAATTGGAGCAGCATTAGGAAAGTCAGAGCTATAAATATTGGTGTACCCAAATTGAGGGACCAAGGAGATGCTCTGTGTGTTCTTGCAGGAAAAAAAAAAGGTGCAAACAATACTACAAACACACAAAGCAAGACTCAAGAAAAGCAGTATTCACTGCAGTTTCTGTGCAGAAATCCTGTGCACATGTAAAGACCAGGACATGGCAACCACACAGTTTTGGGAAACACAGCTTTGGAAAGCCCTCAGTTATAAATCCCAGCCAGCAGCAGTGCCATGCACCTGAAGGAATAATATTTTAGTCCTGACACGTGCATCAACAATGGTAATAAACAGGACAGTTTCTATTTTGGCTTCTCTTGGATTCTCTGCTGCAGGGCAGTGTTCACTGATTACAGGGAGGAGGGAGAAGAGAACTGCTAAGGAAGGGCAGGTTCTGTGAGAGGAGAAATTTTCCCTGCATTGCCACAGCAAATATCCCAGTGGGCCTTCCATCCTCTGCTCCTCCCTACCCCTTCTGCTTTTTCATACTTTACATTGACACAGCAGGTGATTTCTCTGCCCAAAACCTCTCACAGCTGCATGTGCCCTGAGCTGTCCCTCAGTGCACTGAAACACTTGTTACCCTCTTCAGCTGTAGACCAGGGCTTATATCCACCCTAAATGTTAATATAAAAGTGGATTTCCCCCCTAAGGTGCAGCTGGAAAGGACTGAAATATGAAGACACAATTTTGTGTGAAGTTTCCTCTTTGATACTTCTCCCAGCTGTTAAACAGAAGGTCGGGAAAAGCACCAAGAAGAACAAAAATCTATTTTTTTTTAACAAACCCAAGGTGTCCTTAAATGCTCAGAGCACAGGAAAGTGGGAAAAAAAATGGTTTTGAAACCTCACACAGAGGAGTCAGAGAGCAGGAACTCTGCATGCATCTCATGAATGTTCTACTTTCCCCCTTTGAATACCAAGATCAGCCTTTGCCAGAATTAAAGCCTCACCATGAAGGGCCATTCTTTGCTGTCACTTCAGCCTAAAACAAAAGACACTTCAGGAGATACAGTCGTTGCTGCCCAGTTCCTTTTCCTGGGCTCCTACAATGGGCCCTAGTTCTTTTTTTTTTTTCCCTTCCACACATCTTTCTTTTTTTTTTTTTTTTTTTTTCCTTTTTTTTTTTTTTTCTGTCCTTTTACTCCTTCTTTCTGCCTCATTGAATCCATTAAGGCCTTTAGATGGCCTGCTATTGAGAAATAAATTTTTTTTGGGACTAGTGACTGAGTTTTAACTGTTGGCAAGCAAGGTTTAACTCCTGAGGGGAGAGAAAATGATGGGGAAAAGGTATGAAAAGCCCATTTCTGAATTTGAGGTGATTTAACTGGAAATCAGAAGGCCTCAAGAGAGGAGCTGTGTGAGAGAGGTGTAAAATTGGGCCCTCAATTAACACAAAATTACCCACAGTCAGAAACATCAGCCCTGCTCAGGCCTGCCCATGGTGGGGGAGATAATTTCAAAGCCACCAAAGCCGGATTCAAACAAGGAGTGCTGAAATTCCCCTCAGAACCAGGACAAAAATCCTTGGAAAGAAATGAGGAAACCTTCAAAGTTCTGAGAGCGACATAAATCATTCACAAAATATAAATAATAATGAGATGGAAGTGTGTGCAGGAGTGCAAAAATAATTTATTATGCCTGAACAATGAAGTTTTCTGGGGCTGTACAGTGAAATATCCACGAGCCATCCCATGCTTCCCTGCCCTGCAAATGCAGGTGGAGGAGGGAGCAGAACTATAAAAACAGAGTGAAGGGGGAAATATTTGGAGTTCAGTAGGGAGAACTGACACCACACTCAGCCAGCCAGGGCCTGAGAGCTCCCATTTTGCATTTTAAACTGTCCACAAAAATACTGGGCATTTTCCTTAACAGAAAAATGAAAAATAAATTATAACCAAAAGTTAACTACAGTTGCAGCCTTATGTTGCTTATTTATTTTGGTAGTACATCATGTAGAGTTTAAATTTGTTAGAATAAACTCGCAACAGCTCAGGTGTGTGTCTATTTTATATTGATTTATTCAGTCTTATCAGTACTGTAGTCTGGGAAGAGTGGTCCTCAAAAGCATTATAAAGTGAAAAAAACCAGGGCTCTCTACCTTTAGTTATACCTTGTTAAAATATGGATGTTAAGTATATGGTAGTACCTTTTCTTGTCATCTCATTTATTCATTATAAATGGTCCAGTTTTCAGTGACTGATTCCTGCCCATCACATTCACAGATTAACAATAATATCCAAATCCCTTCCCAGGACATTTTTCTGTTGTTGTAAATAGGATTCTGTGTCAAGATGTTCCAGCAAACAGGCTGTACCTGTTCTCTTTCATCTCTGTTTTTTTGATAGATATAATTAATATAGACTTAAAAAAATTTCCTGACACTTCACTGGCCCTTCCCTGCCCTCAGCCCAGCAAATCAAAGTGATCAGTGGCACTAATTAACAATCGCTGCAAAGGACAGTAGCTGTGCAGTTACCAAATTAATTTCAGAGAATCACAGAATAATTAAGGTCAGAAAAGACCTCCAAGGCCATTGAGTCCAACCCTTAACCCAGCACTGCCAAAGCCACCACTGTCCCCAAGTGCTACATCCTCATGTCTTTTGAACACTTCCAGGGATGGTGATTAAATCACTGCCCTGGGAGCCTCTTCCTACACCTGACTGCATTTTCAGGGAAGAAATTTTTCCTAGTATCCCATATAAACCTCTCCTGCTGCAACTTTAGCCATTTCTTCTCATCCTGTCCCTTGTTCCCTGGGACCAGAGCCCGATCCCAGCTGGCTGCACCCTCCTGTCAGATAATTTTAGAGAGCAAAAAGATCCCCCTGAGCCTCCTTTTGTCCAGGTTGAACATCCCCAGTTCCCTTAGGAAGTTCACCTTAAAACCCTCAGACTGCTCACAGCTTGAAATGCACTCAGCAGCCTTTAGAGGACTCTGGTCTAGGTTTTGCACATACAGATTAAATTAAATGCTCAAACCAGGAAAAATCTGGGGGTCTGAATGAAATCTAAATAATTTTCCTAAATTTAACTTTTAGAGAACATTACAGGTTAAGGCAATAGGCACAATCACAGGAAAAAGTAAAAAATCCCCAATAATATAAGAGTAAAACAAGAAATTATGCCCTTACTTGCACATATTCTACTCAAAATCCTGCTTCTTGTGGCAGCTACAGCAGCAGAGCTGCTCCTTTGAGAAAGTTCTCTGCTTTACTCTGTAACTTTTCCAGTGGGGTCGTGATGGAAAGTGAAATACTTAAATGAATAATGAAGGTGACAAGGAGAATCTAGAGCCCCTCATCCTTTTATGTTTCTATTCAACAACTCCACCTCCAAGAAAATTTTCCAGGTTATTTCTAAAGGTTTACAACGATGAGCTGCAAACAGAACAGTGCCCTTTTTAGAGGTGTGGTGAATACCCAGTGATAAATTACATGAAAAGTCATAAAGGAGATCCTGTGCAATCAAGAATCTGTTATTTTTTTGACTCACAGGACTATTTAATCAAGCATCTAAGCTCATTTTTATGTAGAGAGAGAGGCTACATGAGAGGTTTTTCTCCTGTAGCACAGCAAAACCTCCCAGCAGAGCTCTCTGGGCTGTGGCTAACAGAGAATCTGTGGAGTGGAAAGGGGTAAAAAGTGACAGATAGAGCCACAGTATTATCAAAAGCTTGATGAGAGAGTGCAAGACTTTTGTAAAAGTTGATTATGACCTGAAAAACCAAGCAGATTTATTTTAAAGCAACAGCTTTTAGCTGTAACATATCAAGCAGAGAGTCAGCTTTAAAGTCAACACCTTCTAACATCAGCATGAAGTGGAACTTCAGGGAACTGAGCACAAAGAGAGGGAAAGGATCAAAATATTCGGAAGTCAGGATCACATAGAATAATATTCAGTGATGATGGTATGTACATTAGTTCCATAAAATGTTGAAGAATGGATTCCTGTGAGATTTTTCTCTCTTGCAGCTGGTTCTGCACAATGAGGAGGACTTCTCATCACTTACTAATGAGTAAGTACTGGAGAAGTAAAAATCTCTGCGCAAGAACTATTTGAGTTTAGCTCTGGAAAAAGAATATTTTAATAATACTAACTGATTCAAAAAGACCCAAAATATATGAGAATTGGTCTCAGTGTTCATACAATCAATGTGATATTCTAATACTAAATAAAATCCTGGAGGAACAACAATGTTCTTTTAACACTTCCCATCAGAAAATACTGGCTTGGTATTGAGTCATAGCATGAAAAAAACCTCATTTACCATTGAATTAATATGCTGTGGGTGGGGTAAAGTGTTCTAATCTCAATAAATTAAAAATGATAGCAAGACTGTGGATGTTTTCTTAATATTTTTGATTCAAGTTTTTCTCATGTACAGCACAAAAAGCTTAAGTACATCCATGCTGATTAGCTCTCATTCCCACTCAAGATGTCCAAGCAGGAAAGCTGGATTATTTCTTGAGTCTATTAATTTAGATTATTAATAGAGAAATCTTTTCAAATCAGTTTATGTGCATCAATAACTGAAGACACTCAAAGCCATGCTCTGTAGTGACACAGATGATACAAAAATGGGCTTTGAGCTGGGCTGGATAACAGAAATGTAGCAAGGTTATAAAAATGAAATAATTCACTAACAAAATTAAATATTGGAATGAACCTAGATGTAGGAAATAATTGGTTAATGACTCATACCATGAGAGAAATTAAGGATTGGAAGAGGTTTTCCCAAGACATAAGAAATCTCTGTCCTTGGAGGTTTTTAAGATGCAGCCAAACACTAAGACAAGTTCCAAGTTCAGTGCTGAACCTTCTTTAACCAAGAGCTTGGAGCAGGAACACTCCAAGGTCCCTTCCAACCTGCACAATTTCATAAATCCAAGTGCCTGCCAGGGTTTTGGACTCAGAATCAGAATCAGCACAAGACAGGGATGTGTTGATGCATTGAAAAATTAAGAAAGAAGACTTAAAATGCTTGTCTATAACTTTGAGTCCAGCAGGCTCCTCCCTTCAAAAGGAATTGGGCAGAAGCTGCTGCAAGTGAGACACAACTGAGCTCAGCGGAATGATCTGATTGCAAAAACTCTTATGAAAATAAAAAATTAAAAGGAAAATATTAGGGTCACTGCCTCCAGCAAGTATTTTAGGAAAAATAAATTGGCAGCTACTGGGGTTGCTCGCTCAAAGTTTAAAGCACAAGGACATTTAGGTAAATTAATAAATGGATAATCAAAATCCATATATGAACAGGTTCCCTTCTACCTGAAGATTTCATTAATGAAATAGGAAAATCAAAAAATTAGGAAGACTCAGCAAGTCTACGTACAGTACAGAAAAACTCAGAATTTTCATAACCAGCAGTCAAAAGTATTTTGGAAAAATCAGATACTGAACCACACCTGAGATCAGAGACCGGAATGATAATTTAAATAATAAAACAATTATGTTTCTTCTGTCTTCTGGGCAGTTCTTACCTCATCTTTGGAAGCATTTAATCTCAGCTACTGAAAACTCTTCTCCACTAGACAGACATCAGAAATTACAAAGAAAGTTGCAAAATACACATCAAATTAAGGTAACATTCCATTGTCACATCTTTCTCCTGATTTTGAGTTTCTCATTGAAAGACCCCACATTTTCCATACATGCAACATTTAAAATGTGAGAGCTGGCACACAAATATGTTCAGATCTAAGACTGGATAATTCAGGGCAAGAAAAGCTTGAATAATTAAGGACAAGAACCTCTGAAAAGGCACAAATCTATTTTACCTGAAAGCTGCCAGAATCACTTGGATTTATTCTGCTATTTCACATCTGTTGGAATGGAAAATGGAAATGCTTTGTGAGAGAGTGATGAATTTCAAGAACAGTAATGGAAAAGTTGGGAACATCCCGTTACCAGTGTAATAAGCCCTTCCTCTGGAGTTAAACTTTATGTTATCCTTAATACATTTAATATCCTGAAATATTAAATATTCATGATCTGTGGTAGTGTTGGTTGGAGAACGATAAGGTGATTTTATAACAGCTTTTAAGGCTTGGATTCTTTTTTCACCATGCATTAGAATGCAGAGGAAAAAAGAGGAAAAGGATGAACCAACCTTGTGAATATTTCACAAAGCACAAATGTGTGGAGAAGAAGTCTCTCCTCACCTTCTCCATCTCAGAACTGTTTCCCCTGTCCT
Source organism: Chaetops frenatus (assembly GCA_013400775.1). Lineage (NCBI taxonomy): Eukaryota > Metazoa > Chordata > Aves > Passeriformes > Picathartidae > Chaetops > Chaetops frenatus. The sequence continues at coordinate 356,889 of VZTR01005363.1, forward strand.
CCTCTCTACTATTCTGTCCCACAGATTCTGTCCCTTTGAAAAATTTCCAAAGGTGATAAAACTTCAAGAAATCTTTGCTTTGAATGAATGTGGTTCTTTCATTGAAATTATTCAATGCAATTAAAATATATCATAAATTTAACAGGTTGTTATATTATTATAATAAAAAACTTGGAAATGGATTTTCAATGTTTCCTGGAAATGAGCATACAATAAATCCAATTTAGTGGAAAGGCTTATGGATGAGCTTAAATATGAACTTTAGAAATGGCATTATATTAGAAGTGGAAACTGCAGCCCAGAAATCTGCTGCATCGTTATATTTCAGAACATTTAATCCCTTTATAGCATCCCCAACACCTGAGTGCTGCCTTGTTTTTAGGCTGGGAAGATTTCTGCTCTGGGAAGGCAGTGACATGGCCCAGATTTCCAGAGATCAGGCTGGAAAAAGTGGCAAGTAGAAGAATATTGGAATTACTAAATTAATAAACAGTAAATTTATGCCCAGGAAAAAAAAACCTGCAGCACAGGAACAGAGCTGGGAAAAATAAATTATCAATATTGGCTAGAAAAGATCCTTACTGAGAGCCATAGACCTTCTGGAAAGGCAGATTCATGAGTACCACAGGGTCTCCTGAGAAATGTGGGAATTTATCAGTCCTCAGGAATTCCTCAGGATTCTGGAAACAGAACTGCTGCTCATGGCAAACTGATATAAATGGTGCAAGTATATGATGAGTCTGCCTCTTACAGAACCCTGATCTAAATGGTTTAAGCTTGAAATATATAGAGCTGAATATTGGGTATTAATTCACTTTTCTTTGCACTTCTGTTGAAAGACTAGAAATTGTTTCTGCTTGTTGAAAAGTTTATTATCGCATTTCATATGGCCAAGACAGGCTGCTCTTCCCTAGGCTGACCTCATCAGAGAGGCGGTTATCAAAATCACACTGAAATAAAATCAATTTATGCCACCTACCTAAAGCTGAGGATTTAGCTAAGCTATTTAAAAAAAGATAAAAAAAAGATCAGACAAGTTATCCACTTTCAAAGCACAAGATCTGTTTCTGGTAGAATGGTGTAAAGTGAAAGAATGGAAGAACAATAGAAGAACAATAAAATCCTGCATGTAAACTGCAGAAATGTAAAACAAATCCTTTCCAAAATCACTGCAGCCCCTTCTGATCCCAGGATTTCTCTCACTGCTGTTTTTGGGTGTGCATTTGGCCCAGCCCCGTGTGTGTGCACACACATGTGGCCACAGAGCCTTTTCCTGCAGGCCTGGGGCAGAATAAACCATGCTAGAATGAATTTCCATCTTCACACGTTCCTTCTGATGAAGGAAAAAAGTCAGTTTTGTTCAGTTTCATTCCTTCCCTTCCTGCTGCAGCCCCTCAGAGGAGTCCCAAGCACTGGTGCACCTCCCTGGAGCGCACACGTCAGGGATCTGGGGCCATTTATCCTGTCACTCCCTGGGATCACTTTGGCTTCTCCATATTCCTCTCTTTAGGATTTTTCCCCTCCTCTAAAATATTCATTTTTATTCCTATCCCCAGACAGCATTTCCCAGCATTTTCCCTGCAGTGACTCAATGAAAGTGGGGCTGCAGAATTCTCTGTGTACAGTGTGCAAATGCTTGGATGGGAAATGCAGCTCCAGATTGAGTGGCACAGTTGGCAAACACAGCCAAAATCAGCAATGAGGAACAGCCTAAATGTTGATAGTTTGAGAGATGTGTGCAGCTGACAAAGATGAAAAATTTCACTGAAATTTTCTAAATTTCAAAAAAAACCCCCAACCCATTACATTTCAAATATTTCCTTTATACACAGAGGTCACTAAAACAGAAACAAAAATAAACCCCAACCACAATGCAAACTATGTAAGAAACAATTGAAAATTAAGTGTTTCAATCCACCATTTTTTTCCTGGTTTCCTTTAGTTCCAACACGAGAAACTGTTGCTTTTTTTAGATGCTCCCTCCAGATCTGCAGCTCTTTTCCTCTCTCTATGTAGTTGATTATTCTTAGATTCCCCTCAGAGTGGTGTCTGACACTACTCCAGGGGCAGCCTCTCCCTCATCCCATGGCTCCCTCTCCCTGCTCCCAGAATTGAGTGGAATTCACTCAAAAAGCGCTAAATATTTGTATTTTTCTCATAATATGCCCATTTTGCAAACTCTCTGAGTACTTTCATTATTTCTGCTCTTGATGTTCCAACGGTATTTTTAAATTCTCTCTTTATGTGCATCAAAAATCTCAGTGACTCTTGAGTGTCTAAGAGTTTTGACTCCTGTCTATTTGGTGCAAAATCCGAATTATGCAGAATTTATGCACAGAAATCAATACGATCTGCTTTTCAGAGTTCAAGAACTGGCCAGTAAAGTTCATTGCTAAATTAACAAAAATTAAAAAAACCCAAAACCACCCAGCCTCACCTAGGGAAAAAGCAAATCATGAAACCAAAAGGAAACCAAAGCATAACCAACTCTTAATTACAATTAATTTTGCTATTCTCCTGATGGAAATAAATATTAATGCCAGCAGAGGTTTGGAGCACTTCTTGTTAAAGTTGCTGGACAGAATTTCAGCCTCACCTTTCCAGTGGATTTGGTCCCTTTCCAGATGCAGAAGTAGCAGATGGTCCAAGCAGCCAGGAGGCACATGGCGAGCTCCCAGCGCAGATTCCCAATGTGCTCAATCCCAGCAGAAATTGCCAGCACCCTTCGCCTTGCAGGGAGAAAAAAGAGGGGGGGAAAATTATAATATTGAGCTAAAACAGCATGACATGTGAAATACTGCAATAAAACTAAATTAATTACAAAAAAGAGGTGAGGATATTGAAAAAACCCCAGCATTGCATATGAAAAAGTGGGATAAAACAAAATCAATTAAAAAGAAAAAAAAAAAAAAAACAATATGAAAAAAAAAAGCATTACATATGAAAGACTAGGATAAAACTGAATTCATTACAAAAAATATAATATTGAGCTAGAACAGCACTATATGTGAAATACTGGGATACAACTAAATGATTTACAAAAAAGATGATGATGATACTGAAGAAAAGCAGCATTACTTGTGAAAAAATGGTTTAAAATCAAATTAATTTGATTCAAGGACTGCTCATTACTCACTACTGAAAATGGCCCATGTTAAGGTGGAAAGCAAGACAAAAAGAAAACCAGAATATTCCCAGTATTTTTTATTACAAATGAACAAATATTCCCCTTTTTCAGGTCAGTGACAAAATTTTACAACACTTTTTCTTTAAAATCAAAGAGAAAGGAATTGTTTGAATTAGTTACCAACATATCTGAGCCTAAAATAAAATACTTCATTAATAGGTTTTTTTTCAATTTGATTTTTTTCCTGAAAAGAAATTCTAACCTTTATTTTTACCTGTTAACCTTAATTTTCAACAATTTCATTTTGTAACTGAAGTTAAAACATTAAAATATTTTCAAAACCTCAACCTTTTGAAGCAGCTTAAAGTAACAGAGGCACACATAGACATTCACATAAAAGTTTTTAATACATGACATAAACCATCCTGAGCAGAGATTTCTTTGAAATCTATATTTCAAGTTAACATAAATTATAAATTACTACAACCTCAGACTTGTACTCCTGTCCCTCCACATTGTGAGTGAATACAAATTAATTGATTTTCACTGGTTTCAATTATTATATATTTAATGGTAAATAAGTAGTTTAGTTACAATTGAGTAGAAATGTTGAGTGCTAAATTTAAATCATGCAAACTACAGTTATAGATATAAAATAATTTTTCCTTTTGCATTTGGTTCTGTTATTGTCCGAGGCAATAAATACAGGGATATAAAGACTGATCCTGTAATTACAGCCAATAAATTATTATCATTAAATGATACATAGTATTTATATGAAAATAAACTATTTATATGAAATACAAATATTTGAATTAAAGATGGGGAGGAATCTGCTCTGGTGTTGCCAGACATTTTGTGTTTCTAGGTTCACTGCAGTTCTCATTGCTTGCAATGGTTTCTCCCTTACCCCCTCATTTTCCCAGTTGGTACCCCCTGGGCTCTCCCCTCCCAGCTTCCTGAAACATCCCTGGCAATCCCTGTTCTCCTCCCTTGGGCAATCCCTGATCTCTCTCTCTCCTATCCATCACCCTCAGCCCCCTCCCTTCCTTCCAGAGAATTCCTGACAGTTCCCCCCTCGACTGGACTGTTCAAAGGGCTCCCCTCCCATTATCACCCCTCAGTGGCTGGGTTATGTGACAATCTCCCTATCCCAAATCCATCCTTTCTCCCCATTGGATGTTATTTTCCCTTCCCACCCCCTATAAAAGAGGACCTCAGCCCTTTCTCCTCGCTCGGGAGTTCTGGATTTTTCCACAATAAACATTTTGTTGGAACTCAGCCTCTAGAGTCCCCCTTGACTCCTTTGTCTCTCCTTCCAAATCTGGATTCCCATGGCTGCAGAGCCAGCAATCCTCACACCCACGGCCTGGGGCCAGCTGTGCTCCTTCACCTGTCAGGAGCCACAGGAGCCATTCCCCTCGTGCCCCGAGCCAAGGCTTCGGGCAGCCTCTGCAGAGCTCGGCCGCACTCTGGCTCTGCTGTCACCAGCTCCAGGTGAGGGTGAAGTGAAATTCTTTCCCTGTAGGGATGGAGTGGGAGGCTGGAGATGCCAACAGCTGCAGGCACAGAGAGAAAATGAAAACATTAAACTTTTCCCAGTTTTTCCAGGTGCCTGTGCAGATGCTGCAGCACCCGGGCAGGTTCCAAACCTCCAGAACTGCAGCTGCTGCTCCTGGTGGATGCAGCCACCCATAAAATGTGTGCTAAAAGTTCCCTCTTTAGCTGGGGAAGGACAGAATTAACAGGGTAAAGAAAATCACAAGTAAAACCCCAAACCCCAAGGTTTATTTCAGTATTTTCCAACAAATATAAAGGTAGATCTTCCCAGTTAAGAAAAAAGGGGCAGGGAGTCAACACAAACTTTTGGAATGTTAGCTGCTTAAATGTCAAATTGCTGCTGCCTCAACCACATTTCCTCCTCGTCCAGGAATTTATTTTATTCTTCAAATCTTTCTTCTTCAAATATTTGCTCTTCAAATCTGCCACCAGATAATTTGGTAGAGAAGTGATCCAGCATGGAGCACTCTCAGAGAGCCAAGACCTGCAAAGAGCCTGAAGTTCTGTCATCAAAATGCATCCAAATGAAGAGAGGGGGCTTTTAATGAAGGATTATTTTAATCAAGAAGAGGAAGGACATAATTGATACCTGCAAACAACATCACTGAGCCATAATTACAGAGAGGTGATGAAATATATCGTTAAAATTCAAGTTCCTCTAAGCTATTTGACAGATGAACGTGGAATTTTACCTGGGATAAAGCCCACCCTCCTTTCAAACTCTCATTCAAAACCCAAATGAAATCCTTGAATTCTTAGATCACCTGGGATAGAAATTAATTTCAAGAGATTGGTATAATATGATAAAAAAGGGAATAAATAATATAGGGCAATAAATAATAAAAGGCTTTTTAAAATAGTACAATTTTAAGATGAAAACTGGGACAAAATATTAATGTTTGGGCCAGAATAATTGTGAAAGGAAATCTTTTCCATTTAGCTTTGTTTCCACTAGAAAATATTGATGAAAAAATTCCATATGTTTTAATCAAACCAGGTTTTTTATGGTTATTTGGATTTATTTATGTACATGTGAACCTAAAGAAGAGTAAGGTTTCTTTCCCTAAATGAAGTGCCAGTCACTTCAATTCCCATACTGTTCTTCCCTATCCGCATAACAATTTTATAAATAAATGTTAATACTCTCATGACTGAAATATTTCACAAACCAAAAGATGCCTCTGCCTTAAGAGCATAATTTCCAGTGGAGGCTTGAGATGAAGATTTTTAAAAGCAACCAATTCCTGGGAGCAGGAAGTCAGAGCTCAGTGTGTTCTGGATGCTCTGGGAAGTCCCAAATGGCAGAGACACCCCCTTTACCCACCCACAACTCTTGGCCTGATGCTTTTGTAAAGTGCCATAGAAAGCAAACGGTAAATTAATGGGCTCACCACAATTAATTATCCCTGCGGGCCCCATTTTTAAAACAGACACGTGGTGCCAATCAATGGGAACTCTCAGCACAATAATGAGGATTTAATTACCCTGAAGTGCTGTAATTCTGTTTGTATTTCCTTTGTTCCGGCAGAACAAAGGGTTGGCGTTTCCCTCAGAAAGGGAGCAGCAACAAGTCCCGCACTGATAATTAAACTATAACATAAAATGGATGCAAAGAATGGATCCAAGGAGGGGAAAGTCCCACTCAGAGGCCAGCAGGGATTTCCTCAGCTCTCCGTAAAGCCAGACCTCAATTCTGCTGCTGGACCCATCTGAAACAGCAGCACTGGATTCAGTTTGGAAAGGAGGGAGCAATCAGAATGTGAAATTCTTCTCACAAAGCCTTGGTTCAGTCGTATCTACCCCTATTTTTTTATTATTCAACTGAAATAATAGAAAAAGGGGAAGTATTTTGAAAATATGTGATTGTCCCCGGCATCTGAGAAGTGAGGTTGATGCATTCAGGGCTCAGATCACAGCTCTGATCCTCAGCAGTGCAGTTCTATCTAAAAGCTGCCATGACCTCACATAAATCACTGACAATCACAAAAAAAAGAAGGCTGTTTTTCTTCCTCCAGGCCTTCCTCCTCTTCTCTGACCTGCAGTGCCCTGCGCTGCCTTGTTCTCCTCAACTCTTCATGCGCAGAATGAAGAAACAAGCAGTAAAACCTGCACTGAATGTGCTCCTCTCTGGCTTGGAGGAGAAAACATTTGAAAAGTTCTATAGTGAATTTACAGCTCAGATGCTTTGCACCACACTTGGGTGAAAAGAAAAAAATAACTTTATCCTGTATATCAAGACTTATTAAAGCTGAGCATCTTTAAAACCCCATTAAATTAAATGAGAAACACCTTTACAGACATTTCATTGAAACTTTTTCACTAGAATTCACTGCTGCCACTTCTTTTGAAGGAATGAAAAATACCAACAACTTCCCTTGATAGATAAGAGCCTAAGAACCTGGAAGACCACTGTAGTTGTCAGTACAGCTGCAGGTAACCATTTGAATTACTCCAGAACACAAAATCCCTGCTTGGTACAAGCCAGTTTAGGCAGAATTTGCTGGCAACAACTTAGGACTGTGTGAAACTTCGCTGTGAAAAAGATTTGCCCTGCACTGAAGACACAAATCATTAATTACTGTTGGATCTCATTGAAAGCAGAAATTGATGAGAGTTTAAAAGTATTTATTGTAGGTATTGAGGTTGTTTTGGTATTGTAGTTGTTTGAGGGGGGTATTGTTTTGTTGTATAAAAATACTCAGCACTTCAGCTCCTTGAATCAACCCAGAGCTGGAAGAGAGGCCAAGGGGTTGGTGGCACTTGAGCTTCTGGAGCAGAATATCGAGGGAATCAAACTCCATTGCAATGGAGAGGAGTTTGGAATTAAAGGTTAATTCAAATCAGGGCAAGATTTTAATTCAGGAGTAGCAAAATATTGATTACCCAGCATATCTTGCTGTAAGTAGAAAATTAAACCCCAACCAGGGTGGATTTCTGGTGTGTCACACTGTGCTTGAAGGTTTCCCTACCTCAGGTCACACATGTTTAAATTGGCTAAATGGTAGTGAAGATTCTTACTTTGCTTCCTGTACAGAATAAAAGTGGTGGAAGTTCCAGGAATCTCATGAATAAAAGATAAATTTGGGTGGAATAATAGGGCACATCTCCAAAGGGTGGCTGTCAGAAATGCTGAGGTTTGGTCACAAGGGTCTGTGCAGTTGGGCTGAACAAAATCATGAAAAAATTACTACAGTGTAGATTTATTCTGCTTAGAGTAACACATATTGTAAGTCTGGCTTAAGTTTCACTTGAATCTAAATATAAATGTGGATAAGAAAAATTAAAATGGATAGTCAGGAAGATATAAAGGAAAATTTCAGCCTATTTTCAGCACACATAAAATAATAAACCCATGAAAAAATTAGACCTCATACAAGGACCTTGTGCTCCCCACATGCCAGGGACACCCCATTGCCAAGGGTTACCTCTGCACTCTCAATTCACATCACTGCAAAATTTACACAAATTTTACACAGATAAAATCCCATTGGGAGATGATTTCAACACATGTTAGATACGTACTCAAAATGGGGTCAATTTGTTTAAGAAAGTACTGAAACACCTTTTACTTTGGTGGGTCAGTACATCTAAAAGGAAGAATGACCCCTCCCTTTTTGGAATTGCTGGGAATACTATAACTGAAAAGCAACCTTTCCACCCAAATTTGGAAATAAACACTCTGAAAGCTTACACACTATTTATTGCCTATGGGAACACTGGATTTTCCTGGGAAAAAGCATATTTAATAAAGTGTGAGGGGCTGGCCCAGGCTCTCGAATTCAAAGAGGATTAACAGCTGCCAACACATTGCTGAAAGGAATGTCCTGGGGTAATTCTTGCATTATTTCATGATTTGTGAAGATGAAGAACAGCTCCAGTCTATTTGAGGAAGGTCCCTGCATGTTCCCACTTTGATTTGGAGCAATTTCCAAGACACTTTGCTTTAAAAATCCTAACAACAA
>VZTR01005363.1:366004-434430 GCA_013400775.1 Chaetops frenatus
AACTCCAAGGTGGAAAAGAAACAGCTGAGAAGAAGCAAGCGGTTTTGAAAGAACTACAGAACACATGATATTAAAGATTTGACATATTTTCCAGTGCCTTACCTACTTATATGATAACTTTTGAAAATTATACTGATAAACTTAAAAAATCTATGCTGAATGCTAAATATAAAACTATGAAACCAAAAGGCTGGCAGCTTACTTTGTGAAATTCTCAGAATTTTTACTAAAAATATACATATTTTATTTAGATTAAGGTAAAAAAAATTATCCTTCAATAAAATGAACTTAAAAGGAATGTTATTAATTCTTCAGTCAATTCATTACTGCATTTCTTCTACTGATTTGCAAAATTTCTCTTCTCTGGTGTGGTTTGTTATATTTTGATACAGGAAATTTAAAGAACGGTGCAATATTGTCTTAGAGAACAGGTATAGAACATTCTGTGTACTGGAAATATCAAATCTGGGAAAAGTTTTTCAGTTTCAACACTTAAACATCCTCTTCTATACATGACAGGACTGAATTTTAAAACATAACTGACAAATGAGAGACTTTGGAGCTTCATTGCATAAACACAAAGTAATAGTTAGAAGATCACATACGTCTGATGAGGGACTTGAACAGAAATGTGTGGGAGACCTCTCCCTTTTCCAGGAAGAGAACACATATTTGAGCAGCGAAAACCTTTAAGAGTTTTAGCCACAGAGTAGCACAGAATCATGGAGTGGTTTGGGCTGGAAGGGACCTTAAAAATCATTTCATTCCACCCCCTGCCATGGCAGGGACACCTCTCACTGTCCCAGGCTGCTCCAAGCCCTGTCCAACCTGGCCTTGGGCACTGCCAGGGATCCAGGGGCAGCCACAGCAAATCTGGGCACCCTGTGCCAGGGCCTCCCCACCCTCACAGGGAACAATTCCTTCCCCATATCCTATCTAAACCTGCTTTCCATCAGTTTGAAGCCCTTCCCTGTATCCTGTCACTCCAGACCTATGTAAATCATCTCTCTCCATCTTTGTTTTGGACTCCTTCAGGCCTTGTAAGGCCACAATTAGGTCACCCCAAAGCTTCTGCTCTCCAGTAACAATCCCAGCTCTCCCAGCCCTTCCTCCTGCTCCATCTCTCTGCTCATCCTGGAGCCTCCTCTGGCCTGTCTCCAGCAGCTCCAGCCCCTCCCTGTGCTGGCCCAGGGCTNTATCTAAACCTGCTTTCCATCAGTTTGAAGCCCTTCCCTGTATCCTGTCACTCCAGACCTATGTAAATCATCTCTCTCCATCTTTGTTTTGGACTCCTTCAGGCCTTGTAAGGCCACAATTAGGTCACCCCAAAGCTTCTGCTCTCCAGTAACAATCCCAGCTCTCCCAGCCCTTCCTCCTGCTCCATCTCTCTGCTCATCCTGGAGCCTCCTCTGGCCTGTCTCCAGCAGCTCCAGCCCCTCCCTGTGCTGGCCCAGGGCTGGACACTGCTCCTGCCCTACACAAAGCACACAATGAATGAAGGTCAGAATTCAGCAGGACACAACCCAGGCTGCATTAAATTGGTTCTGACTTTACTTCCATCCAAATTCCACAATCCGGGATTAGTAAAGGAGAAGCACAGAAGCAGGGACACCCTGGGTACTGTCTGAGCCTGCTCTGTCTTGCTGCCCTGAGGAGCTCAGTGATGTGATGATGACACAGACACAGTGACAGCATTAACACCCTAGAGAGGGCAAATATCTGGCAGAGAGAATGCCTTAAAAACAAATTATTCCTTCCAGACTTCCTTTCTCCCCTCTGGAGTCTGATACTTGGGAAACTAAACATGGGCTGGTTTGTGCCAGGTTTTTTCCCAGTGTGGTAATCACTGAAACACCTCCAGAACAAGCACGGCTATAACTGCAAAGTTAAACAAATCCCAGTGGATTTATGGCAGATTTGGTCACTCAAAGTGTTTAAAATCGAGAGAGAGTCTGGATGCCAAACTCTCCCTGCAAGTCAACATGAGCTGACACTTTGGCTTTTCTGGAATATCCAGAAGAGTTAGGCTTGTGTAGCGTCCAATCCTCTCTTTTGAAGGTTTCATGTAAACTCTGAAATAGGAAATACACCCAGGTTTCTAAAAGAGCTATAAATAATACTTGTCAGATATTGCTGGATACCCACTTGTACCCTCCAACCATCAGTGCTTAAGGATTAGAAAGATATATTTCAGCTTTTAGAAGATAATCCATAGGTTACAGATTGAGAGAAATTTATTGAAAATTCTTTAAAGTGTATTACTTCATTTCCGGAAATCCACTTAATTCCATACCTGGTTTATTTCTCAAAGCAGCAGACAGACAATTCCCAGTGGTCACATTAGCAAGAATCCCTCAGCTACAGCATTATTCTGAAATATTTACCTATTCCAGCAGATCCAGAGTGAATTGCACACAGCACAATGAATCATTCCTGGCTGAGCCACATTTGCTGCTATCCAGCCTAGTTCCTTCTCCTTAAATTCCTGCTAGAGTTGAATGTTGTTCCATTACCTATTTCTACACACACAATTAAAAAGTGAAATTAGGCTTTCCTCTGCAGATTTTTCTCCAAAATTTCTAGTACAGTTTGCAAAAAATGACACGTATTTCTTGTGTCAACCGTGTCTCATTAAGGTCAGATCTTGGGTTATTTGACTGCATAAGTCTATATATATAGTTTTTTTCATTTTTACATGTGTGTGTGTTTCTCACACTGAGACAGTGAGGGATAAACCCAGAACATCCCATTCCTGACCTATTTTCCTTGCCCCTCTTTCACTGAAGTCATGGCAACTTCTCCTTAACCAAGCCCAAGGATTTAATCCTATTAAATCACTTTTTGTGCTGTTCCACTCACCTCTGCTCTAAAATCTCTTTTCTCAAAATATCCAATGACTCCTTCAGGCTTTTTTTTGTAATTTTCCCTTTTCTCCTCTCTGAAGAAGTCATCCAGTGACAAAAATCTCCCTTTTTATTCACCTTGAGTGGCATAAACTAGCTCAGCACACAGCCCCAGCTGTGAACTGACGGCACCCAGGAGAAATGCAAGTCAAGATGATGCCTCTCAGAATTTGTGTGGAGCCTTTTAAGCAACCTGTGCATTTGTACTCAGCTTTCCACTATTAACTAATTGTTCATCAAATGAGAACAAACTATTGGGAACTACTGCATGATCCTGTAAAACAGACCATCACAGTGAGTTTTTGGCTACAAATTCATGTATAAAAATGAGTGGTGATAAGCTCTTATCTCTTTCTCACAGAACAGGCCAAAAGAAAACCATTACCTGACTGGCAAAAGAAATTTTAAAATTAAAAAAATTCCTCTAACAACATATTTGTTATGTTCTGGACTAAACCCTAATTCCAAAACCCCCTAAGATGTGAAAAAAAGCAGGGCCACAAAGGAGAAAAGAATAACTTACAGCCCAAAAGGCAAATGGACAGGAGCTCAGTCCTGTCCAGTTTTGGGAGGTCTCAATCCTTTTTCCACATTTGCAGTTCCTGGGTCTTCATAAAATATCACTCTGTTGTAGCATTTACAAATTACAGTATTAATAATTAAATCCAGATTAATTCTACTGACTCATTTTTTCATTTATAAACTAAAACCTATGGATATCAGATAGGAAATAACTAAAGAAGAGCAGTTGAAGTGATTTGGGGGAGATGTCAGTTGTTTCCTCTGCACCCAGAGGACAGCTCTGCCCATGTTGCAGTTCCAAGGCCTGCACTGATTGGTGTTCTGCAGCCTTTCCAGGAATCCCAGTGCAATATTTAATCAGTTTCCTCAGGAAGTCCTCCTGACACAGCAAAGCAATTCTGCTGCCATATAATAATATAGTGCAAAATAGTGAAATAATTTTTTTAAAAAGTCATGGTGGTTTGTTTTGTTTTTTCAGCCTGTGCTCACTATAATTTTTGCACAGCAAGAACACCTCTCCTATGAGTATTTAATTCAATTTAAAATCCCAAGCAACCACCCTTTCTTTTAAGGTCCTGAATCAACAAAGCCATACTTGGGAAATACTCTTTAAAATTGTCTAAACATTTGATTTTTCTTATGATGATACCTTTTCAAGAGCCAAAAATAGACAGAGAATTGATGAATTGCATGGAAATATGTCCTTTACACAGTATCCATGCTGAGATAGCCAAAAAACAGAGGAATGTGATTTCTGCTTGACAATGTCTTCAATTATTTGTGCATCCCTCTCACCAAAGCTCTTCACATTCCCAACTCCAAGACAGGGAGCAAATGCAATGGACACATCCTTGGACAGTTGGAAATAAAAGTCTCTTATTTACTTGGATATTTAAAGGATTCCAGAGGTATTGAAAAACACATCTTGGAAAAGTTCCATGTGATTTATTTTCACATCCAGTCTTGCACATCCCACTCCCGTGGTCAACCAGTAAAGAAAATAATTCCTGGAATGGGCAACTTTGTCACACACAGATGTGACTTTTCATCTTCTCCTATGGAAAACCTCTCATACAGGGGAGCTACTGGAGGGGATTAATTGGTTTCAGGCAGCAAATGGCACCAGAAATATCCTAATTTCAGTTTTCTAGATGTAAAAGTTTATGCAGATACTTCCTACTTTCAGTTTTCCAGATTTAAAAGTTTGTGTAGATATTTGTAAGAGGCTGTACATAATAACTCAGGAAAAAAGGGATGAGCTGGTTTTATAGTTGCATAAAATGAGATATAACTGAAAGGGAGGTTTTCAGTAGAGGGGTTTTGTACATAAAGAACAAAATAAATATTTTAAAAGCCCACATGACAAACCCAGCAAACCAACAACTTCCCTGGCAAAGGCAGAAGAACCACTCCTGGTTATTTTGGCTCCTGCTGCTCCTAGCTTGTTTAGCCAAGCTCATCACCGCCCAAATGAGGTTTTGCTATTTTAGACCTTTCACTTTATCTTCATTTTACCCCTTCAAGCAAAATGGGCTTTTCCTCTATACTTCTTTCCCTACAATAGCAAAAAGTGCACTTATAGATACACAAGTCCGTAAACACTTATTCCTACATTAACCACAATAATGGAAATGCCCTTATTGTTACAAATAAAAAAGATTTACCTTTTTTTTTTTTCAGCAAAACTGGATATCTAAGCCAGCAGCTTCTAAAGATCATATTTTAAGCACCTCAGCTTCTGTGCATGTTTACCTACTATTAGTAGTAATAATAGTATTTCTAGAACTTTAACAATTGTGCAATTAAGGGATATTTTGAATAGCTCATGTATTACTTTTGCTACAAAAAAATTAATTTCTGGTTTTGACACCACTGCAAGGCAAAACGTGACCATATTTTAACACAGGAACCAACCAAATGCTACAGATTTCCAAAGGAGTAGAAAGTCTGGAGAACTTGCAAACTTTAAGGTCATTTTTTTAATCACCCAGAGCAAAAGTGTTATGTACAAGAGGAAATGTAAAAATCAAAGGACATGGAAGTTCATCCATCTGGCTTAGGGTTCAGCCCTCAATACAGGAGGAATTGGCAGCATTTTGGCACAATCCCATTTGCTTTTTTTGGCTGAAGTCAGGCAAAGTCAGTGATCCTGAGGCAAACCCAGATGGAGAACTCACGTGGCTCCACCAAAAATTGATTTTCACAAGGCCTGCTATGAGCTGGGCAGCAGGAGGATGGTCTGGCCCAATTTAATGTCCTACCAGACACCCACAAAGGGGCTGGTTTGGGGTGGTGCTGAATCCCCTGGGCACTGAGTGCTGCAGGACCAGGCTCTGCTCACCCCTGACTTTCACTGTGCTGGGGATTAACAACAGAGTGACTCCTGTACTCGTTGTAGCCTGAATGAAACAGGAAAAACTTCGGTTTTTGACTTTACAAGGAAAGGGTTTGTGCCTTTTCCTTTCTGTTCAGAACAGCCCCTTTTCTTTGGCCCAGACAAAACCAGTGTTTTTCCTCACTAGGCTTCACTTGGAAACACCGAGGATGTGTCACCCCCTCCAGAGAGTGGCAGGCCAACAACCAACTCGTTTAACAGAGCACTGAGTTGCTGTTACACAGCCAGTAAAAAACTATTGAGGTGGAATCAGCTCCTCTTTCTGTCCAGCTCCCTTCCCAGGCACTGAAAACCTCCAAATTCCTGCCCGTAGTGAGAGACTGGAGCAGCAGCTAAAAGAGCACAGGGGCATGGCTGTACCTGCACACCTGCCAGGCAATTTGCTCTCCTGGGAAAGCAGAAAAATAATGGAGCAGAGCATCTCCCCTTTGTTTCCCAGGATATAAATGCACCCTCACCTACAGCCACAGTTCTTTTTATATCCTGCTTTAATTTATCAGTGATTATCAACATTGTAGCTTCTACTATGTTTAAAATTTGGACACTAAAGATTCCATGTGCCACACCTTGAAACTACAATTATTACCTTTTCCTAGAAAAGCTATACAATTAGGATGAGGGAAAGGCCATAATAGGTCAGTCTCTGAATGCTGGCACCACTAGGAATGGAAAAGTGGAGGTTCAGACTCTTGTCTATCCTTTGGAACAGAGCAGCCGAGAGTTTGAAGAATAAAAAGCGAATTTTTATCAGTTTAGCTGCTTTCTTAGAAACTGTACACACAGAATGTGGAACTTCTCAAGGCTGTGGCTTGCAAGGCCTTTTTGAATAAGGTAAGAAAACTTTCAATCCCCAAATTTTGAGTTGCAAGTCTGCTCACTCAAATTAAAACCCTAATAAGGATAGTGGTTTCTAAGCAAGAAAAGAAGAAAAATGCGTCCAAACTGCCAGACTTTCTGCTCCTCCAGCAGGATCAGACCATTTTCACTGTTTAGCTACAGGTAAGAGGTTATCAATTACAGGCTCAAAAAAAAAATTTCAAGTGTTGAAGTTTAATGAGGTTCTTTGGAGTGTACCAGGAGGAAAACAGCACCCAGGACCTGCTGCAAGATTTCTCTCCGAATCCTTTTTTTGTTTGTTTTAACAAAGAAACAATCCATGCAGACAGAAACGAATCCCTTACCCTCCGTGTGACACAGATATCAAAGCAGGGAGAAAATGGTGAATTATCAGAAGGAATGAGAGTATTCCTGCTAAGGGAGCAAGGGAACAGCAACCTCTGGGCACACTTGAGGAAGGGGAACTGGAAAAGCCTCATGACACTGCCAGGTACCCTCTGGCACCTCTGTGCATGGGTGAATCTTGACTTAAGCCACAGCTTTAGGAGTCACCAAGGCTGCAGAAGCAGCAAAAACCACAAGTATTTCAGCAGAAAAGCTGAAGTTTTTGTGTGCAATCCTTAAACCAGCTGAGGATTTGGATTTACTTCCAGTCATGAGTAAATAAGGGCCGAGCCTTACTGCCTACCTGATGGAAAAGACTTAGCAGCACCAGTTAAAAGAGAAAAGACTCCTTTCCAAAGCCAGAAATAAAGATGTTTTGGTCCTGGTATATTTATTTGTACTCTTAAACCCAAATCCAACTTGTCTCCCTTCTCCCAACCTCTGCTGGCACGTAGAGAATGTAAATCCCATGTGAAACACAGCAACCTGAACCTCCCCAGCATGAGGAACTCTCAGACTGGGAGCACTGGGCTTGAGAGCAACACAGAGCACTGCAGAAACACTGGGCAATTACTGAGACTCTTCTAGTTGGGCTGGGTTCAATTAAAACCATCTGAAGATCCTGCGATTACTCCAAAAGGCTGTGGCAGTGTGCTATGGCTGTGAAAGGAAAGCTGCAGCATCAGCCTGACACTCCACAAATGCAGGATTGAGTTTCCTATGTAAACAAGACACTGACAAAAAGCAAACAGGATCACTGTGCACACCAATTACCACTCTAATCCACAGATTAACTCAACAGACAAAAAAACCGCCACAAAAAAAACAAAAAAACAAACAAAAAACAAAACAAAAAAAAAAAAAAAAAAACCCAACAAAAAAACCAACCCCAAACCAAAACAAAAACAAACAAAAAACCAACCAACCAACCAAAAAAAACCCCCAAAAAACCAACCCAAAAACAAAATGAAAAAAACTAAACCAAAACAACAACAACAAAAAAAACCCCCACAAAACTCCAGGTTTTTTTTTTCCCTACAGCCAGCTCTTCACACAATAATTTGGTTTCATGTGGCCACAACTTAGAGGGGTTTCAGTGGCAGCCCTGGCATTGCAGGGAGCAAAGTGTGTGTGAAGGTTCTGAGAGGTTGTTTCAGAGAAACCTGGAGCCTCCCCCTTCCCTACTCCAGCCACTCGCCTCTTATTAGTTGTTACAATGAGTTTACAGCTCCTGGAAGCAGAATTTACAAAATAAATTTGTAAATTTAAATCCACCTCTGGCTGAGGGAAATAACATTGCTGGTAACATTTATCTTCAGAAAAATTAACTGTTCTCATAATATTTACTTTGTATTAACTGCTCTGCACATTTATACACAAAGACCTCTGCTGTGCTTTTATGTCCGATATTTAAGACATATAATTTCGTTATAATCTTAATTCCAATGAGTTATTTCAATGCAAAATCATTTCTTTTTTTAATAAATTTTCCCACTTTGAAACTAATTTGTCATGTCTTTTTTTTTATTATTATTTTGAAGCCATGCAACATCATAACTACTTAAATTTTAAACAATTTTAGACACCTTTCAGGAAGAGAGTATATTTATTTTCTCTTTGCAAAGCTATGCAGCTCCAGTTTTGCTTGGAAAGAGAAGGCAGATAAGTTTAAAATCTTAAGTTATTTTGGCCAGGAGATTGTTAGTGTTACAAAAAGTTTGTCTGTGATACAATAAAGAAAGAAGTTTTAAATAATCTGTTATTTATTTGATTTACCTTTTCTTTTGGTGTTCGTGATTTTAGAAGATTTGGACTGTGTATTTTCAACTTTTTATACACAAGAGTGTAAAAACAAAGAGAAAAGGCTAAATTAGATTATCCCTCCTAGTTTCATAATTCATTCCTGATTTAGCCAAAATCAGGTAGGGAAATATGCACCAAAAATTGAAGGGTTTAAAAGGCACTGCAACTTGATTGTTATTTGAGCTACAGAACCTTATTTAGCTTCATTTTTTGAGATCTCTTAGAAGGGACATGCTTAAAATGGATTTGTATGTGCTTCAAAATACCACTGACAGGAATTCTGGCAATGCAGAGATGAGCACTAACACAAAACCCACAAAACCATAGAAACATGAGAGTGTAAAACTCACTCTGTGCCCTCCATAGAACTGAGCTAAACATTTCTTACCTCTCTGGTTAACTGGAGTTACCATCAGTGGCTGAGTTGGGAATATTGGTGAAAATCCATATAAATGCAGGGAGTAAATTGGCTAATACTTGATAAAATAAATTGTTCATTGACTCTAATATGAAGTATCAATTATCTTTATCCCAAAAAACCATTTTTTGCTAAAATAAAATGAAGTTGCAGCATTAAGTGATGCCACCTGAGAAACTCTTGTTTATTCAGAAACATTGGAGTAAATAGATTTTGATTTCAGATGTTAGGTGTTCAGATTATTGAAAATTTTAACAGAAAATAAAATTTCAGTTTTACCCAGGGGGCGCATACATCTCTCACATTGTTCAGGCTTAATTTGGTTTGCGGGTGGGTATTTTTACTTTTAGATAAAACAGTATTTTTTGCTGAAACAACCCATGACGCCTAAGCTAAATCATGTAGCAAGAAAAAGAGGTTCAGGCAGACAATAGCATGTCCTAAAATTTAAGGAAATTATGTCCTGTAGAGTTCTCCCCTCAAGGGGTTTCAATTCTTCCAAAGTATAGCTGTTGCTGTCCTGAACACAAAACAGCCTCAGAAAAAGACTCTGCCTTAAAAATAAAATTATTGGGTCCTCAAGAAATTGTAGTAACCCAGAATTGTGTAACGGGCTTTGAATTGTGAAATCACTCAGAATTCAAAGTAACGTTGCATTTCTCTGATTGGCTTAACACACACTATGTCCTGCAAGGAACAAATGGGAGGCTGCACTGCACTGATTAAATATTTATAGTCAGAAAAAATATGTCACCACAAAAGCAGAACATCTTTTGCAAACATCTGATTTTCTTCCCTTAGTCTAACTAGAAATCAGAGTCAGGGGGACAGGAGAGAGTTAAACTCTCCTGTTATTCTGGCTGAATAACTAACATTTACATAGTCCTTTAAAAAATAATGAGGTACAGAAACCAGAGTATTAGTTAGCTGAAACAAGGATGAGGATGTAGCTCTCAAACTCCTAAGGGAAGAAACATTTGGGAAAAAAAAAAAAAAAAGGAAAAAAAAAAAAAGGAAAAAAAGGAAAAAAAGGAATATTGTAAATCATCCTCTTTCTTTCACCTTTGCCTCCTCATTAGTATGGGCTGGAGGCTCTTTCCTCCAGCAGCAGGAGCCAAGCTCCCAAGCAAGTGGCACACTTTGTTCTGCGTCCTTTCGGGATATGGAATTCCTTTCCTTGTATCCTCTTAAAAAAGCGTTAAAAACTCTCATCCTGAGTGTGTCTGGACAAGAAAATTTCCAGCTGAACTCACATATCTAAGTGCTATAGGGTTACGAGGTGTAAACGATCAAATCATTGCAAGGTAACGAAGAGTCTGATTAAATACAAAGTTTTTGTGCACTTACTCCCAGAATTCCATCACTGGAGAAGTGGCATTTTGTAAAGAGACTTGACTGCAGTTGCTCATGTTAAGCTTTTGAAATTCCACACAGTTTTCTAGAAAAGAACAAATTAAAAAAAAAAAGATTTTGCTATGTTGACATGCAAGTACAGTTCCTGTTCACATCCCAGTTTGTGCACGTTGGAAAGCCCCATTCTTCACCACATTTTCTGTGGGGTTAAAGAGTTTCTGGGAGCTCTAAATGCCACAGCTGCTACTTCTGCAACACCAGGTTACAACCCACAAAAACATCCATAAGGACTCTCCTACAATACTTCCCAAAGGCACAGGGCCAAAAAACCATCTCAGGCAGAAGAAAGAAATGCTGAGAAACCAAGGCAATGGATTGGGAATTACAAGATGCTCCTATTCCTGCTGCTTGTTCAAAGGTTTATGGCTACAAATGGCTTATGGAGCATGGCCAGCCATAAACTCCCACTTTTTCCTGGTAAGGCAAGTGGGTATTTCCCCTGACTTATCATTATTTTTATTATCTCTAACACAGAGAAAGGTCAAAGCACCATTGTGGAGTTTTGAACAGTGATAACCCTGACCAAGCTCCTTTGCAGGGCTGCCAAAATTGATACAAAAGCCTTACACATCCACTGGGCTCAAAATTAATTCCCTGACAGAAACCAAGACTTCAGGCAGCTTTAGGTGTACTCAAAGAACTCAATAAATGGCCAATTAAGTGAAAACCATAAAAGACAAGATAGTGGGTACTTGATTCGAAACTGGACTGCATATAAGGGGTAAATGCAAAATTTCAGGAACATAGGAACAAGGGCAGTGGGATGAGATCCTCCCCATGGATGTTTGGGATCTACAGACTCAATCAGCAGAGGATTACAGATATAAATAACAATGAGAGGACAGATGCAGAGCCCTACCCCACAGACTCTTCTGAATACACACCTCATCCTTCATGCAGGGGCTACTTTACATGCAGGAAGGATTATTTAGGAGACTAAATTTCCAGAAGCAGCTTGATGAACATTATCCCTCAACATCTGGCATTTAAAAGAGAAAATCTAAAGATCCACATTTAATATTTTTCCTTCTCCATTCAAACTCCTCCCTATTTCATTAGAGTGAAAGAGCAAG
Organism: Chaetops frenatus; assembly: GCA_013400775.1. Lineage (NCBI taxonomy): Eukaryota > Metazoa > Chordata > Aves > Passeriformes > Picathartidae > Chaetops > Chaetops frenatus. Next base: position 377,753 of record VZTR01005363.1, read on the forward strand.
ATTGCAACCTGTCATCAGGTCATTCTGTGCTGCAGAATTCACTCTCTGTGTTCAGGGAGAATAGATATGATTGCAAATGAGAGCCTTGGGATTTAGCAAGAAGATCTGACAGAATTAACAAAATCCATAGTCTTTTCCTGCTGACACGGTATTCTAAGGAGTAAATGCTTATGCAGTGACCTAACCCAAAAAGGCCCAAGGCAGTTTCACTCCAGGTTTTCTTTCTCTTGCTGTAGTGGGATGTGACATTTCCAAGACTTTGCTACACCAACAGCTTTGTTAAGGACATTTCAATATATTAATCAATCACTTGGAAGGATTTTCATAGTGGTAATCTCTGCTGAGGTCATACCTGTATTCCATTCATGGCCACAGGAAGCCCAGGGAAGCTCTGTAGTAAAGCAGTTGAACAAATAGAAGATAGCCCATGCTAAAATGATGATGTAATACACATTTAGGTGTGCCTCTATAACTTGGGTAGCATAGCCAATGCCTGCAGAAACAAAATAAAGACTGAAATACAAAGGAAAACTTCTGCTTTTCAGGCTGTATTTAATTTAAAAACAAATTCTATACTTCTCTCAAGTATATCTTAACTTTAAATTTGATACAATTTATTTCATTTTACTTCAAATTGAATGCTTTCTTTTACAGTAGAACACAGCTGTTACCTTCAAATAGAGGGCAAACTTTCCTCCAGCATGTGATGCCTCCTTCACTTGTAAACTGCCCCAAGGCCGTCTCCAAGAAAAACACTGGTATTCCACAGCAAATAAAAAAGACCACGTAGGGGATGAGGAAAGCACCTGCAAGTGAATATTGAGGGGTGCTGGTTAGATTGAACACGGCTCCTCTGCAGCACAGGGAGGGTTTTCCCAGAAAAGTAAGGATCAGCTGTGAGCCATCAGTGCAGTGCAGGAAGGGTTCACTCCTGCCCCAAATATCCCAAGTTAACCTGTAAGCCAGGGCCACGGGCTAAAACAGACCAGATCAAAGCTCCTCAGCAGAAAGTCAGATCAGGAGCCTCTCAAACACAGAGAAGATCCCAGCCATGCTCGGCTGCAAAGTTCTGCTCTGCTCAGCACCACATCCGTCTGCACTACCTTCCTTGCTTTTTTCAAGGGTGAAGAAGTGCTACAGTTATTAAACTGGAGAAATCCTTTGCATGTTATTTATAGGAGCCTGATGTGAAAAGGGAATGAGGAAACAAACTTCAGAATTACTTACAAGGACAGAAAAGCAGGGCCTGGCCCTATCAGTCAGGAACATTAATGTGAAATTCTAGGAAAATAACAAAGCATCAACATTTTTGTTGGATGCTGACAAACTCCAGCACTGGTAGTGAACCACAGCAGAACCCAAACACTGCACACCCACACCCTCCAACAGCTGCTCTGCTTTAGTAACCTCGATTAGAAAGCTGAGACAACTAAATCCATCTGCTCTGACTGGCAGTTTCCCTCATCTCATCACCAGAAATCTATTCTCTCAGCCAGGAAATTTCCCTAGAGTTGAATTCCAGATGCCTCTTAAGCAATCCATAGAGATTCCACAAAGAGTGGCATACATGCATGGTTTCTCTGCATAATTTGCTGGCCAATATGAAATCCAGCTTGGCCCCCTCATACACACAATCACAGTAAGTTTAACATGGCAACTTGATTGTGGAAATCCAAAGTATCAGCTTGGACTGGTTTTCCAACACTGTTCCAACCAGGAAAATTAGAAAACATCAGGTTGCCCAGCTTGAAAAAAGATCTCATTCCAAGAAATACCTAATTCTAAACATGCAGAGAAATTGATTTTCCTTAAAACCTGAACAACCATGAAAAGAACCTAAGATTATAGAAAATCATTCACATTATACACTTCCTGTTATGACTTGGAGTAAGTCCCAGAAAGGTCACACCTCACAAGTTCCACAGTACAGCTTCCAGATTTGTTCTGTACTTATTTCACAACTACCTCAGATATTTACCATTGTCTTCCCCTAGTACACACCAAGGAGTTTGATGCATCAGATGAAGTACTAAAAACAAACTCTGGTCTAATTCCAGCAGGGCATTCCAGGGGGTTACAAAGCCACAGGTCATAGACTGAGCCTTCATTGACTAAAACTGGTCAATGGCAAATGTCTCATAGTGCCAGGACATGAACAATTAAATCACACCCATTCATTCTATTAAATAATACAGTGGTGATTAAATATTATATTTAAGTAATTAAATTTTCATCAAATCACCCAAAATAATTATTAGAATTCTTTCTACCTCATGTTACAGCCTTAAAAACAATAGCATCACCTTTTGACAAGCTGGCACATGTCTACAAATTGACACCTAAAGGTGGCTATAGGAACCAAAAAACTACATTCCAAAAAAATATTTTTGTCATTTCCTCTGCCAGAAGTTCTCTGGGACCACTTTGACAATCAACAAGAAAGGGTTGTGTATGTGATATGCAGCATGTTAATATTCATGTACTAACAGCAGGATTTGGTAGCAGTGTTCTCTAAAGAGCTGAACTCTTGTTACCTAAGTTTGGCTAAAATACAGAGACATAAAGAAAGGAACGTCCAACGATAAACACAACTTCCACAGCAGGATTTGTCTTCTAGAAACAGCAGACAAAACGGGCAAAAAACCATCCCTGAGTTCAGATAAGGAGAGACAAGGGGTAGAAATTTGGCACAGCAAACAAACCCATCTAAGAGCAGATAAGTGCTTATCAGCCCTGAACATGCTATTTTTCTCCCAGCCTCTATGTTTACACTGCCCCTGACTCAGGCCTTAAGTGGGGAGAATGTTGAACCCAGTCCACAGAATTCAAAACTGAGTTTGTAATTTACTTTTCTTTCTTCCTTGCTGCCCAAGTCACAGCTGATGTGCTTATTTTCAACTGTCATTTATCTTACACACTTTATAGCTTGCTATAACCAATACATGCCACATATTATACCCCTGTAGAAGTTATGTCTGCTCTTTTCTTTCTCAATAACATTCATATTTTACAATAGGGCTTGCTCTCTTCTTTGAATAACAGGTAGTTTTTACATCTTCCCCTACTTTGGTCTAGGAATTAGGGGAAAAAAAGGACATTGAGTCACAAAAAAATTAATGTGAAAAAGCAAAAAAAAACCAAAACAAATTCATCCTCTCCAAAGTACATTGTTGTGACAAATAAAGTGCTGCCTTCTTTTCTGTCAGACAAACTTAGTTAAGTATGCCTGAGTGTGTATTCACATGCAGAAGACAGCATGTGCTACTATAACAGAATGTTGGCTTCTCCTGCACAAAAAATGCAAGAGAAATTTGTAAAAATAAACCACTTAGTGTTTGGAGAGAAGGGAGGAGAAACACAACAATTTTTCTTAGCTGTCAAATGTTTAAGGCTGCCCTGTCTGCACATGCACTGAAATCCTGAACATGTATCTCTTATGGTGAAATAAATCACTGCAAAGCACCCTTAACTGTTAGATTCCCATGTTTAATTCCCTTGTAAATCCACACATGATGCCACCTTACCTCCTCCATTCTTGTAGCAAAGATATGGGAATCTCCAGACGTTTCCCAAACCGATAATCTCCCCTGCCACAGAAAGCACAAATTCAACCTTATTGTTCCAGTGACCTCTTTCATGAACTTTCTTATCATTGCTGTGAACGAGGTTGGTACTTGAGGCTTCTGGGTCCAAAGCATCTTCTGGCTTGCCATTAATTATAGGAATAGTCTTTTCAGCTGTCATGACTTTTCAGCCTAGTGGAGAACAAAAGAAAATCACACAGGTGTGTTAAGACATTTGCTGGTACTGATCCTCAATGACTGAAATCTCCCAGCATGGCATTGGCTTCTTGTTAGCTAGGGAAATCTGTGGGTGGAAGCGAGGGAGGCAACTCCATGAGGCTAGAAAAGTTGTAAAGCAGGTAAAAAGGAAAAGAAAGGGGTGGGAGGGAAGAGAGAAGGTTCTATGCAAGGAGTTCTTCAAACTGGAGACAGGTAACTTCCTAGCAGAGAGTGAAGCCTTTCAAAAACCCCTCCCCAGGCAAGGATCCCAGCCTGAGTGACGCACCAGAGGACAGGGATCTGCTGCACCTTCCAGGCGCACACCTGAGACCGGGAGCGCTCGGGGATGTGCTGAAGGGCTGGAATGGTCGTGGCCTGCCTGGGGGAGCGGGGGAGCTCCGGGATTACTCACCCAGGGCTCTGCCCGTGCCTGCGCGCCGGGGACAGGGGCCGGGCTGTGCTCAGCGCTGCCTGCGGGCGGATGGCCGCGGCTCCGGCCGGGGAGGAGGCGTTCGGGATCCCCGGGAGCCGGAAAGCCTCGTCCTGCGCCCTGCCGCTGCTGGCGGCCCGGCGTGGCTGGTAGGATGTTCCCCGCGCTCTGGAGCCGGAATTTGCAAATGCTCAGCCCTCCCCGGAGCGATGGTTTAACACCCGCCTCCCCCCTCCGCCCACCTCAGGCTGTCCCGCCAGCTCCCCCCTCCTCCTCTTCCTCCTCCTCCTTCTCCTCCACCCTGCATCACCACCGAGCATCACCAGCCGAGCATCCCCAGGCTGCGCTCCCCCGCCCAGCGAGCAGGGCCGAGCCCGGCAGGTTGGCAGCCGTGTTCCGCATCCCCTGCGGAACCTGACCCCGCTCCGCAGCCCTGGAGCGGGGATGGGGACCCGCATGCGGCGGGTGGGGCGCGGGCCCGCCCCCCCCCCGGCCGCGCCCGCCCGGCAGCGCTCGCGGGCTGGCGCAGGCCCGCGAGTTAAAAAAAGGAACCCGCTGGGAGCAGATGACAGAAACTTCAGCTGGAAAGGGCGGGGGGGAGCCGAGGGGCAGACGGGATGAAAAAATAAACGGAGGGGGAACATTTGGGAAGTGTGGAAACAATGTGGGCGCTGTCGAGTTACACCATGAAAATGCTGTAGCAGACCATGTGGGCATTGCTAGCTGGGGCTTGGCTTGAAATTCAAGCTGTAAAAGAGACCAGAATAGGGAAAAAATTATTACAAATGGTTTTGTTTCAGGTTGAATCAAATATTTCTAATAGAGAATTTTTTTTCCCATTTAAACCTCTCCTTTATAAAATTTTTTGTAGGTTGGTCAATTTCACCCTAAGTTTCCGGCCCCAAATTAAATACTTCTTCCTTCTTTCATCTCTGCAGCTTCTCCTTGGCAAATGGTAGCACCCAAACCAGGTTCTTGCTTCAAATCTTCCCTCCGCTCCACACTGCAGCAGTGATCACCAAGGCTTTGCTTTGCAGCTCCAGGGGATGCACAGGAACACCCAGGCTCTGAAATGCATTATTCTCTGCTGGAAATGTCCCAGAGACAGCCAGATCTCCTTCCATGTGAATCTTCTCCCTCTCACCCTCCAGCTCCAAGGATTTTTCCCACTGCCTGGCTACCTGTTAGCAGTACTCACGGAAGACAATGGAATGGACAGATTTTAAATTAACTTGAGCTTTGTACCCTGCTTGTACATTATACATTGGAACTTCTCCTCCGGTTAAAGTTTTTCAGAATTTTGCATTTCAGTGATGCCTGTCACAGGAGTGGGTGCCAGGGCCTCACCCTGTCAGATCTCTGTCACACAAACTCTTGTACCTAACAGGTGCAAGATGAGCCTCTCTCTGTTCATCTTGATGCCAGGATATAGTTCTAGTCAAGTCTATATTGGGAAAGGAAAAACTGCCGGTGGGAAAACTGAAAAAAAATGCAAAATTTTTATTTTTTATTTTTTAAAGTAACTTCCCCACAGATATTACCAGAGCTAGGTTTGATTTGAGGTGGTCTATTTGCGGTTTGTCTTTGTTTTCAATGCAGCTGGTATTTATTGAGGATGGAATAAATCAATTTTTCCCCAGGTGACTTTGCACAAACCAAACTCAACTTGGAGGACTTTTTTTTTAAATTTATTTTTACTCTCTTCATCTTGTTTTCAGCAGAGATGAAAACAAACACTGCTTTTCTGTATCCCAGCCAGCCCTAGCAGGCTCAACAGGATACACTTGAACATTAAAGCTGCCAGTGAATTCTCATTTTATTCCTGAGAGTAATTCTAAAAATGGAGGGAAGCTAAGGGATGGTAAACATCTGATGATTCAATACAGAAGGGAGACTAACTTTCATCAAATAGATTGATGATCCCAGATTGAAGGGTCTGCTGCAAGGGACAGTCTGTAGGCAGATGTTGAGGTGTTTATTTGCTGATTTGTTCAGAATTTGAAAATATTCATTCCTGGTGTGGAGTGTTTTATTCATTGCTTCTTTTCCTGCATCAATTCCCATTCAGTCTCCCACTAATGGAAGTGTTTACAGAAGTAACTGCTGGCTGCTAATCTTTGTGAACACTTCACAGTGTCTGCAACATAAAATGACAAATTTTAGAGCAGGTTGGGAACCCTTTTTTAAAAATTCTGGTGGAGCCTTTGCTGTTGCAATGAGGGAAATTCCCTGGATTACAGCCGAGGCTCAGTTCATGCTCCCACCTGTGTCTCTGGTGCTCCTCATCAGGAATTCCTGCCTGTTCCTCTCAGCAGGGAGACCCTACACAAGTTTCCTTTCAGACCCCACATTAAAATGATGTGCCCTAAAAAGCAATCCAAGTTCTGCTTTATTTGGGTTTATCTCCACAATGCCAAGGAATCTTTTACAACACTGTGCAGAAAGTACAGGGGTGGCGGTGGAAATCAGATGTTTCTGCTTATCAGAGAATGGTGCTGTGAAGTACCAAGTATTCCAAGGCTACATTTATTTAGATTTATAAACTAAAATTAATCAAGAGAAGCCGTTCATACCTAGAGCAACTTGGGAAAACAACCTACTAGAGAAATCCCTATGTCCGCAGGATTCTGCCACACTGGCAAAATTAATGTCAGGTAAAGTGCTGTGATATAGCTTTGGAAATAAAAAACTGGGGCTTGGCTTACTTCTTATTGCAACTCTGAATTTCTGTGTTGTTAATGCAATACAGAATTCTGTGACAATATATTTGGGGGGGAGGGGGGCGGTTTAGGGAACAACAATCCTCTCCAGATTTAAAAACTTCAGTTTAGATTTGCTATAAGCAAAATCTGCACAAGCCTTATATAAAGATTTCATAAAGTTGGACTCTTCATGGGTAAATAGCTACACAAAAGCAAAGAAATACAATCAGAATCTCAGCAGCGATAACTATCTGACTATTTTGGATCAAAAGCCTAAAATCACAAAGCCATTTGTGAACATGACCAACACCTTCAACTGTTCTATTGGAAGCTGACTTCAATCAAAAATAGGCTGATTTGTGCCTGATCAGTTTTCTGCCATGGAAAAAAAAGAACTATTTGTTGCAGATAATTTTAAGTAAAGCAACACCTGATTGTTTCATTTCTATTTAGAAAGGCTTAACCTCTATCATTGTAGCTATCTCTCCATTCAATTTATTGCCTCACAATGGGAGCGACACTGAGGTTTGGGTTGAGGAGAGCTGCAAAAATCACTTTTCCATCTATTGATGCTGCCTTTGTCTTGTACCCTGCTGTCAGTCTGAGATATTTTGTTACCTGCATTTTATCTTCTACCCCCTCTTCTAGACAGGAGTGGGTGAGAATATTCCACAACAGGGGGTAGAATATTCCACAACAGGGGGTTTCTGCTGCAGACTTGTGATGATCTCCTGGAAAAGGTGACACAAATTGGGGTTTTCTTGAGTTAACTCATCCATTCCCACTGTGCTTTAGGGACACAGCCCTCTGCTAATGGGTAATGGTACCTTGAGCTTCTTAAATGTGAATTTTATACTTGGAGAGAACTTCCAATCCTGAGGTTGTGCACAACTTCCAAGAGTTAGCAGTAACCCATTTGACCAGACTGAAACCTTGAAAGTAGCAAATAAATGACAGCACTAAATGAGAACACACTTTTGGAATGTTTTAATGGGTCTTACATGTGAGACCAAATAAAAAATTCCAAAAAGACCTCAGAAGAACCAGATACATAGCACCACAACTTCCTTCCACTAACAGTTATAGTCAATCATTCTTCCAGATCAGAACCCCAATTTGCAGTCTTCATGCAGATATAGATATTATCAGCATGCCTAAATCACAGTAACTGGGACCTGCTCCAACCTGCAAAGGGGAAGATCTCTGAGGAGAGTTTGTGCTCAGACCCCCTGGGTATATTTTCAACCACAGTAAGATGTCAGAATTTGTATTATTAAGGGTACTCAGTGAAAAATGCCAGAATTTAATTCAGGTTACAGAAGCTCTCTGCAGGCACCTAGAATTCTTTATCTTATCCCAGACACTTTTTCTTCCTTCTTGTAAAGTAGGGTAAGGGTTGTTTTGTGCACTGGATGCCTTGGTCAATATGGGAAGACTGTTAGGATTTACACAAGGAATTAAATGTCAAGGAATTGAGTAACTCTCACACCACTGATAGCAGAATGAGTCTGACAAGAAGAAGTATCTCCCCCAACCCTTAGGTAATGGTCCAGTGAAATACTTTTGTACAAGCAGCCCACTGAGCCAGGCTTTGTGTTAATCCTGGAATTTCACAAAACCAAGTTGGCTTTAGGTTGAGTCTATAGAACAGTAATTAAAACAATAAAATTCCAGCTTATAGATGAAGCTGATCGTCCCATGCTATGAGGTGTCATGCTCACCAAGAAAATATGGGGCCAAGAGAGAAGGAGGACAATGATTCGGGTGATGGCATTTGTCTTCCCAAATATCCCATGGGATGAAGTCCTGCCTTCCTGGAAATGGCTGAACATCCACCTGCTGATGGGAAGTAGGGAATTCATCCTTGGTTTGGCTTTGCTTGCATGTGCAGTTTGCTTTAGGTATCAAACTGTCTCCATCTCAGCCCCTGAGCTTTCTCACACCATTAGTTTTCCAACAATTCCCCCTTGGATTCTCTACCCTCCCAATGTGGGAACCCGTGCAATATTCAGGTTCAGTGAGGGGTGGCAGCAACACTGCACACTCTGCCAAATGCTGCTTTAAAGTACATTTAGATCTAAAGCAAGTTACCATGAGAAACACAATCCTAGGTGGGAATGGGGGAGTGGTTTTGTTCTGTGTCAGATCTGAAATAGGAAAAAAGCTCCAAAAGACAGGTCAACCCGTCATGAAGATAATTTATTTTTCCTCCCAGTGCAAAATAAGAAGAAATATATATAACCCCCTAAAATTTTAACTCAATCACTTTTTATTTTTGAACTAGAGTGCAACAGCAATATATTGCTTTAAAATTTAATAAGAGGTCCTGCATTTTCAGAACACTTCCTTTACTGAAATCTTTTTGGCTGAAGCTGCATGTCAGTAAAGCAAAGTAATTGCCTGGAAAAGATTGGTTAACCCTTGTCAACCACCACCTTTGCTATTCAGTATTTCCATTTTAGCTCTGTCAGCATTCAAGTCCTGGCACAGGAGTTTGAGGGGTGTGTGTTAAGGTCTCTAAAGCAGCCCCAGTACATTCCCAGAGACACCAAGCTACTGCAACTGCTCTTCCACATAAATTACATATGACAACTTGGACTAACTCAGCAAACAATCCTTTCCTGAGCTGTCTGCTGGCACATTGCTAATTAACAATTAATTGCCTTCAACAAGATTCCTGTAGAGCAGATGATGTGATACTGCAGATGTTTCAGCCATCTTGCATTTCTGTGCAGCAGTGCAAAGTGTCCAAAGATTTCTTTTAGTCTTTTCCTTTATGTAATGGTTTTTTAAATCAGAATTATAATTCCTTTGGTTGTATTTTTTAAAATATGTTGCAGTACTTTAATACTGAAACTCCTCTTACTAAAATACTTTCTTTTCAGCTGTGAATCATCAGTTATTAGTTGCCACTTGTAGGTTTATAACCCAAAAAATCGGTCAAAATAGACTTGGCAGACCAGGAAAATAAATTCTTGTGAAACCCCACCCAATTATGCCCAGCAAAAGCAACATCTCTGCTCCAAGAGCCAAAAGAGAAACTACTATCAAATTTTATTACACCCACTTACTAAAAAATGCATGGACTTTTTTGTCGTTCCCAGCTAAAAGAGGATGTATTTTATTTTAGACTCTAATCCACTGGGAAGGTAAATGGAGAGGATACAAAGGCGCCAGATTATCCAGAATTTCAGCTCTGCTGGACAATTATTTTTCCCAATGACTTGTTAAAGGTGAACAAAGAAACTCCATGAGAAGAACCCTACAGCAACAAAGCCAAACATCACATTTAGGTGCATCCTGGGCCTGGAGGAACAAAGACCAGCAGGGAGATCCCAACTTTGCTGGCACTGATTCTAGGAGCCTGCAAACGGTTGTGGTGGGAGGGCAGGAGATGTGGGAATTGCTTCTGCATTCTTTTGGAACTGGATGAACATTTCAGGCACAGAGAAAAAAATCGGCAGATTGCTATAAGGGAAAAGCCTTCCTGGAAATTTTCAGGAAGTCCTGAGTTGATTTTAGTCTCTTCCCCCAGAGGGTGCTGGGCACTGCCCAGGCTCTCCAAGGAATGGTGACATTCCCAAGGCTGCCAGAGCTCCAGGAGTGTTTGAACACCACTCCCAGGGATGCCCAGGGTAGGATTTTTGGGGGGTCTATGCAGGGCCAGGAGCTGGACTGGATGATCCCCAGGAGTCCCTTCCAACTTGGGATATTCTGTGATTATTTTTATATTTCAGGATAATTCTGACCATTCCTACAGAGTTTGACTACATAGCAAAGAGAAGCTTAAAATACATTTGTCTCAAATTCTATTCCAAGTGTCTGGCATTAAGGAGAATCATCAAACTGCCAGAAACACAGAGCCTAATCCATGGAAAACTGAATGCAGGAGAGGAGAAGGAATTTTGCTGGAGGTCATTTTATGCATGACTTCTGCCAAAGGCCTGTGTTTGGTTCCCTCAACACCCTGGTGTTTGTAGCGTGAGTTATAGGAATTTATAAGGCAGAGAGGAGACATCCCATATTACCTGAGATAGGGAGTTCTGGCTTCACAACAGGAGGAAAAGAAGTTGGGCTTGTTTCCTTTTGCAGACTGTAATAAGGAGGGCAGTAGTAGAAATAATCAGTTCAGATTCTGTGCTCCCACCATGTTTTAATTTAAGCACAATATCTGGTGAATGGAATCCCCAAAGCAGCACCTATTTCTTAAACTCTTTCTCTAAAATCTATTTGCAATTTTTCTTTTGCTAGGAAAAGTTCCCTATGCCAAGGAATGCTAGGCATCAATTTTTCAAAAGCCCAATTATTTTAGAAATTTAACTAAAATGTCAGAGCATGAGTGACAGTGACACATCCACAAATATCACATCTTCATCAGCCCTGCTATCACAACCGTATAATTTTTTGGGAGTATCATTCTGTGTTTTACAGTCAACTTCTCCACCTGCTACAGACTAGAAAAATTTTATCCAGAAGAGGAAAGATTCCTCTGCAGAGGTCTCCATAATCACAGCCTTTTGACTTCTTACAGGCTACAGAATATGCTGCAGACAAACACAACGAAATTTTCCACCAGTGCATCATTTACAAAACTTTTAGTATATTCAGCCTGAAATTCATTTCTTACGATCCTTTACAGATTTGGGGCCTAAAGATGGAGTTTTCAGGAGTTAAGTTACTGAGGTGGCTTTTTCTGCTGAAGAAGGGCACAATACGGCTCTTGATTAATTGTTTGCAGTTCAAGCGGAGATTGTTCACCTTAGACATTGATGGTTTTGATGATTAAAGTTGCTGAGACCAAGGAGATATGGCTTTATATCTGTAAGTGCTTTTATCTTTCCAAAAAGTGTAAGTTTCCTCACTTCTTTACTAATTTTACACACAGAATAGACAGCTATAATCCACATAGTAATAGAAATAAAGTTTTTAAATCAGGCAAGGTTTTCTGCTGAGGTTTGTTTTTGAACCAAGCAGGGAGGGTTTGGATCAGGCAGCTCTTAGGGCAATTAATTTCATCTCTGTGTTAGTAACAATAAGAAAGTATTAAATTTCAGGTGGTAAGAAAGCATTACATTTCAGCTGCTTGTGTTACATGGATTTTTGATTCTAACTCGATTTCTATTTTAAGTCTCTTTCCCAGTTCAGCCTTGGGTTTTACAAGAGCCTTGAGAGAGGAGCAGAGCAAAGTATCCCTCTCCTCCAGCCCTTGGACACACAGGGATGGTTCAGCTGCTTCCAATGAGGGTAGAACTTACAGGTGCAAGACCTGGTTTTATGCAGAGAGAGTTCTGAAGCAGCTGCTTTCTCCTGTGCTGTTGTATGCTCAAAGAAATAACAATTTATTTGCTGCATGGCCAATAAATCAGCAACAGACTGCACTTATGAAATGTGGATTTTGTGAGCTGTAAGACAAATCGTTAGCTACCAAAGTTTATTCTGCACTGAAATGTTTCTGGACACTGAAATATTTCTGTACCCTGAAATGAATATTTCTGAACCCTGAAATCTGGGGTTTGTGCACTGACCTTTTTGCAGGGTTGCGGTTGTGTCACCACACACTGACTTGTGGAAAGCACTGCCAGCTCTCAGCAGGATACAGATTGAATTTTGTGTTGATTCATAAGGGGGAATCATGGAACATCCTGAGCTGAAAGGGACCCACAGGAATCATTGGGTCCAACTCCAGCACAAACACCCCAACAATCCCACCCTGGGCATCCCTGGGTATCCAAAGGCTCCTGGAGCTCTGGCAGCCTTGAGGCCATGCCCATTCCCTGGGGAGCCTGGGCAGTGCCCAGCACCCTCTGGGGGAAGAACTTTTCCCTGATACCCTAAACATGCCCTGGCCGAGCTCCAAACCCTACACCTCTTTTTTTCACACTTTATCCTCTCGTGCACACAGAATTTTTTAACCACAGTGGCCCTCTGTGATTTCTTGAATAGTTTCAGTGCCCCTTTGCTAACAGCATCCTGAAGTCCTGAGTGCCCTTTTATATTTGCAAATCAGAATCCTGGCTAGACACAGAAAACAACCCATCTATGAGTCCGTTTGATTAAAACAAAATTTGGCTGCTGCCTAATGGCTTGCTCAGGAAGAGTTTGGGCTGCATTAAAATGAAGAGGCCGAAGCAAGTTCCTGAGCTGCATTCCAAATCTGATGGTAAAGGTCAAAATACCGGAGTGATTGGCACCTCATCTGTGGAACAGCTTTCTGGAGCTCTTTTTGCCATCTTCAACATTTACCACTCCCTTTTTAGCTGAAGCAGATGTAAAGTATAGTTTCCTATTAAAACAAATGATATATTCAAGAAAACTTCTTTGAGGAAACTTGAATACCTAAATGCAATAAACATAAGACACAATTGAGATCTATAGTTAACCTTATTTTTCCATAAGTAGTTTAATCTTAATGAAGATTGTAGTTTTACAAGACATTATTCTAACATAGATGTTATCACCCTATGTCAGATGCACTAAAATATCTGAAAATCTGCCCAAATCTACAATTTCCATCCTACAAACATCATCCTATTCTAAATCTGGGCTGAAAATTAATTTCCACTTTGCATCTACAACTATGAAGACTCAAAATAATTCATAGTGCTGAACATCCATTCTCAATTTTGAAAAGAAAATAAAAAATAATTAAACTTTCTATGTTCCAAGTCCTCATTTAGACCTTTTAAAAAAAATAAATGCACCTTTCACCTATGTTTGTTCCAAAAAGGGTTACATTATAGTGTATTTTGCTTACGGTTGTTTCTTCAGCTCTTCCTCTTAGATTTGAAGGCTTTAAGATTATCTTAAAATGCCTTTGCCCAAATGATTCCTCAGCAATTGTTCCTGACCCTGTGACACCATCCCTGCAAACCCTTTGTAGCAGGGCCTTACTCAAATGGAAGGATTTCCACACAATTAAAGCAAATTGTTGCTCACTCTTTTATTTAAGGACTTGGGGGTTGGAATGTTTAAGAAGGAGCTCCTGGTAGAATTCCCTTTCAATAACAATAATTTCCTTTCTCATTTGTGCATCCCTAAAGCATTAAAAAAATGAAACCCTGCAAACTTCATGCCAGTCTTGAATATGATGCTGAAAACTAAATAGCAATAGTAGGACATTTTAAAATATTCCTAAAACTTTGTAGAGTACTTCAGCCCCTATTATAGAAGCCAAACCATATTTTCCTGGCATTTTCTACAGCAAGACATCAAAACCTTTGCATGAGTAAACCTCTCCTGACAAATTAAGGCTCATTTATCTTCGGCTTTGAATTAATTTTTCACAAAGCTTTTTTTTCTTTTTTTTCACAGCAATAACTTCCAAGATTTTTCAGTTCACTGTTTTGAACTAAATTGTTTGAATGTAATAGTCTAGCTGGATTGCCTTGTCAGCATTTTATCTTTTTTTCTGTAATGACTCTCTAAAGACTTTCATTATTGGTTTGCAAAGCATAATTATCTAAATGTAACCAGAGACAACTTTTCCATTAATTGAAATATGTTTCTGGGTCATAAAGAGCTCTCTATGGTTTCACAACATTATTTTAATGTTTATTATTTAAGGTATTACTTAATGCATTATTTAATATTGTAATGTATTAATTAAAGCTATTTAACATATTACTTAACTTGAAAATGACTTTGCTTATAAACATAACCTATAAGTATTTTATAAGCCATTTAAATTCTAGCATTATAATATTGAAATTAATTGTTCGAGTTGCATCTTGCATTTAGTTCCTTTGTTCAAGATTACCTTGAAATATATTCACAAATACAAAAAAAAACCTCTCTACTTTTAGACATGATTAATGGCTTAAAGAGTCTTGCCCATGGCAGGGGGTGGAAACAAGGTAATTTTTAATGTCCTTTCCAACCCGAACTGTTCTGGAATTCTGTGAAAAGGAGCTTCCCATTCCCACTGTCCATTTTATTAATATTGACTGATTTACTAAGCCACGTTCCAAATCAGGCTGTGTTTGCTCCAATTTTGGCTGTAACAGGCAACAATTTATATGGAGTATTTCTAATTTTCTATATTGCTCCACGCTGTTTCTACAGGTGCTTTCTAAAGGCTGTAAAAATGCCATAAACAGCAAAAATTCCTCTCAGAGGAATGGATTTCCTCCTTTTATTTCTGTCATTAACTTGGAGCACTGTGCCTAATTGCTGCAAGGAGGGATTCATGGAGCTGAACAAAATCTTGGCATTCCAAAATGAAACTGAGCCAGGCTTGCCTGTTTTCTGAGTAGCTCTGAACTCTGCCCAGATGTGCTGTGATCCAATAAACTCCTAAGGGAATCACTGCAAACAGAACATTTCAGGTCACCAGCAGGCTCACCTCAGTGGCTGGAGGTATTTTCACATCACTGTTGGGATGCTGGTAGAGAAACTGATTTAAAAACATCACCTAGATAGAAATAAATGTCGATACAGAATTCTTAGTTCATCAGGGATGATGTGCAACAGTAGATTAGGGAAAGAGGTGGCAATAAGGAGGAGAGAAATCCCACGGGAATTTTTCTTATCTGGGTGAACCTAGAGTGCCCCAATATTGCATCAAGGAGGAGAGAGAAATCCCACAGAAATTTTTTTATCTGGGTGAACCATGAGTGCCCCAACACTACATCCCTGTTTTATTAAGCTTGATTGAATCTCCCACTGAGTCTAGGAACAGCTTATTCTAGGGGATTTTTTGTGTGACTACTCCCCCAAAGGGTTGAAAGCTGTGATTTATAGCTAAATCTACAAGGCATGACTTATCTTTAATGGAAAAGCCTCCTGTTGTCACCTTGTCCTGTGTTGGCAGAACAGAGAGGTACAGGGTTTTTTGAAGTGTGTGATCTGCAGCACTGAATTCGAGTTCACAGCTATAGAACCTTCTCCTGTCTCCCTGAAACCTGCTTGCTGTGACTCTGACAGCTATCCCAGATTGCTGGAGATGTACAAACTCTCTGGACGTGCAGCTATTGAAAGAGATACTTTTCCAAGGTCTCAAGCAGTTTTCCTCCACCCCTTCCCTCTCTAAAGTGGGCTCTCTATTATTTACAAAATGGGTTTCTCAGCAGGAGTTGCTTGACAACAAAATGAGCCCCCCTTGGCTCAGTTAGCCGATATTGTCAGAGCTGAATATCTGCCTGGAACAGGACTTGATATTCCTTAAAATAAGTTCATTAACTGTTTGACCTTTTCTGCTTCCTAGGAAGATAAAAGTATGAATGCAAACCCAAACACAGCCCCGGACCTCCTAGGATGCTGTGACACCCATTTGTGAGTGGGGACGTGGGTGAAAGCAGAGCCCAGGCTGCCCAGAGAGCACAGGGCTCCAGTGAAACCAGCTAAAAGTCATTAACATTCTTCAAGACTCTGCTGGGAGCTTCAGAGCCTCGGAAATGCAATGTCTGCTGAGCCAGGGCACAGACAGTCCCTGTGCCCAAACATTTCCCCTCCCATTGCATTCCTGAGCTGCCAAGTTGCCTCTGTTTGTCACTTTTGCAAGTGAACAAAATGACAGGACAACAGCAATAATTCTGCTCGTGTTCCCGTAATGCACGTTTTTGTTGCTGTGGTTAATCTTGGTAGCAGGGTAAACTGAGCAACTGCAAATCTGGGAGTTCCATGAACTACAGGGCAATAATGTCAATAATTATGCTCGTAACAACAAAATACAGAGTATTTTCACATCCACTTGCATCATTGATATATGAACAAAAAGGTATAAAAAATTGCTTCTATCCTGTCTTCTTTCTTGGATTATATTCCAAGGGCTTTTCATGAAGACCGTCATGAATTTTTCAGCAGCTTGAGCAACAAAATGACTGTGTGGCCTTGTTCTGTATAAATCCCTTCTTTCTTTGCCTGTTCACTATCAGTGTTCCCCAAATATCAGCAACTGCAGCCTCAGGCCTCCAAGGCCCAACACCTGTTTAGCTTCAAGCATTTAAGAATTCCAAAAGCAACATCTCTTAACAGCTAAAATCCAAAATTCTCTTTTTACACAGTGATTACACACAGACATGACCAGTTCTGGCCACACACAGACCTCCTTCAGCCTCTGGAACCACTATGCAAAAACAAAGAGAAAACGAGTTTTTACTGGTGGCAAATCTGTGGCATTTTGATCTCATTTCAAGTTGAGGAAGAGATTATTTTCATCCTGTACCAAGTCTGAATGATTAAGCATTTACACAGCTCCAGAAAGACTTCAGAATAACTTCTTCCAGCATAAGTAAAACAAATCCAGATTTTGGATGGGGGTCAGTTCGAATGACAAATGAAAATATCCTGGAGTTAAAAATGACAATTAAAAGGATCCTGGAGCTAAAAATAGTTAAAAATTTGTATACAAATACTAGTTTTAATATTTGTATATTAGTATATTAATATATATTCCCAGACTCCAGCAGCCTAAAGTCATCGATTCACCTATGGCAAATTTGTGTTGTGCAAATACCATAGAGATAAACAGCAAGAAGTTCTTTCAAAATCCACCATGCTACTGATTTCAAAAGCAATTATCCAGAGAAGAATTAGGAATTGGGGCCTAGAATTTATCTTGTAAAATGAATTTGAGAAGAGGCCATCTGGGTAAAGCTGGAGTCTCCTAAAAGACTTTCATTTCCAGTGCAAGGGGAGTTCTGCAGCACA
Organism: Chaetops frenatus; assembly: GCA_013400775.1. Taxonomy (NCBI): domain Eukaryota; kingdom Metazoa; phylum Chordata; class Aves; order Passeriformes; family Picathartidae; genus Chaetops; species Chaetops frenatus. Next base: position 395,314 of record VZTR01005363.1, read on the forward strand.
AAAAACCAACTGTGGGGTGGTACAACACCAATACCATAAAATATCAATACAATATCAGCAAACAAAATCATGAGAACATGTGCTTAAAAATAATTAGAGAGATCTAAACTCCACTCCCAAACTGTACATATAAAAATTCTAAAACCAACTTTAAACTAAATTGAAAGGAAAAATAGACAGGAATTTGGCAGTACTGTCAAGGTTGTGAGCCTTGGTGCTGTCCCTGAGTTTCACTATAAAGGGAAGGGTCAGAGCAGGTGATCAAGCCAGCCCCGCTGGATTAATTCAGTGATTTAAATCAGGTGTGGTGACCTGACCCCAGCTTGCCGATGTATATTGCTGTATTACCTTGATAAACTCCATTTGCATGCCAAAGAAATCAGGGGTTTCTTCTCAAATGTTTCCACTCCTCTCAGAAAATGTATTTTTACAAACCAGATTTAAACTGACTTCATGATATTCTGGTTTATGGGTAAAAAATACAGCTATTCTACCTCTAGCAGGTTGAAATATATTCTTTCCATCAGAAGAGGAAACAAGCAAAACAAAGTTACTTCTCAAGCAGAAAATTGCAAGATCAAAAATGCCAAACAAAGTCAACACTCCAAACATGATAAATATATCAAGCACTGCTCATAAATACCACCTGATGGAAGGATAGGGATTCATATCCTCTACCAATTTTGTCTATTTGATTTTCAGTAGAGGCATCTTATTTTCATTTGCTCTGGAAAACAAAATAATTTGAAATTGTTATACAAAAAACTTGTTCATTCTTATAATAGGGCATTGCTTTTACTGCTCCACACCACACACTGAGCAGTAACTCCTTTGGAGCCCCCTTTTCCTCCTTGAAAAAGGACATTCCTGCTCTGTCCATAGGGGATTTGCCCAGTAAAGGGGCAAAACCAACAGTAATTCTCAAGAAAAATTAAAAATGCTGAAAATTATAATATGACAGAATAATTTAACTTGATCCTTCAGAACATGTCAGCTTCGTCCTGCCAAAATAAGAAGAAAAAAAAGAGTTTTATTTCCTGTAATCTTCTGGAACCTATTCAGTGCTAATCCTGCTAATACTGAGCAGGACTTGGGGGATATTTTCTTTCTATGTCCACAAATTTGCTGTTATACTCTCAGCCTATTTATTGTATATTTTAGTATCTTGCTGGGATTTACAAGTAATTATTCCCTGGCCCAAACTCTCAAGCTCAATTCTTCATAGGACAATAAGGGACTATATTTGGTCAATAAAAATAATTTTATCTGTTCATAATTTCATTGCGTGGCTGCATTTATGTCCTTACATCACAGTCGAGATGATTTGTGACTGTTGCAATTTGTTAACTTATTTTGATAATAGTCCTCTGAGTAATCAAAACTTATTTTTACACAGCAAAATAATTTGAAATCCACAGGAATCTAAGAATACCTGCAAGATTTTTTTATATGTAATATGGGTTTAATATATATACTAAAAGAATAGCAATATGTGGATAAAACAGCTTGAAGGATTGGAATTTGTTTTTTTTACGCCTTTTCTAAACATGATTGAATGCAATAATTGTTCAGTGAGCATTCACTGGGTTTTGTGGCTACTACGACACAGATTTTCCACACCCTTGGTAGAGAAATGACAGCAAAATAAACTGCTTAGAAAAGTTTAGCTGAAGTGTATTAAAAGCAGTTAAGTCTTATGGTTTGGCTGATGAATACCTTGTGAAATATAAGGACCCTTGGCCATCTGCAGCAGATTTCTGTCTAGATCTGCACACAAACTGCAGGAGAGATATTTAATAATTCATCTGTAATTTCACATCACTGCAGAAATACTTCTAAATGCTGTTGCTGTCCACAAAGAGAAATGTTATAACCAACCTTATAATGTTCTTTGCAGGTTATAATTTTCATTGAAGCCAATAAATAATGGCTGTAATAAGCCGTAGGTGATGGGAAGGCAGAGAGAGATATATTTGCATTTATTTATAGCATTATTTACACAGTGGTTAGGGCAGGTTAGGAAAGAATAACTTGGCAAGGCGGCACCCCATCACAGATAAACATTTTGGGGAGAAAGGGTGAGGGAAATCATGTTCAACTTAAAAATAAAAACCCACCCACTTAACATGGTGACAGTGCTGAGCTTTAGCGAGTTCAAACACTCCACTATTGATTGCTTTGGAAATCCATCATATTGCACTGCAGTAACAGCAGAAAATCTGTGGGTGGAGGTTCAATATCAACTGTATGGGAAAGAATAGCCACCACAAAAATCACGGGAGATTTTAAACCAAAGCCTGGCCAAATGTTTGCATGATGACGGAACCTCATTTTGCCTCTTTGGAGCATTTATATGTTGCTCTAAAATGTTCAGCACATTCTGATTTCACCTGCAGTTTCTGCTGTGAATCTCAAATCCTGACCTCAATCTGGGCTTGAGTGAGCAGTTTCCATGTTCTGTATTTTAATTACCTCTAAAAAAAATTAAATTATTTTTAACCTTTCCTGACTAAAAAGAGCTTCTTCCCTCTCTGTTTTTTCTCTGAAGCTGCTGGTACTCCTTTAAGAGGCCACTGTTACAATAACAACATACAAGGTTTTTCAGATTTCATTAACAGGATTTTAGTTTGGATGTGAGCATTTTGCTTAATTATTTTGTAAGTCTGTAGCTGTTTTCCTGGAGACTTTTCCTTATGCCCAGGGAAGAACAGGGTTGGCTTGTGGGAATTGCTCTGTGGTAATAGTCAGTGTGCAGACCAAGGTTCTCAGAATTTATCTAGCATTTCTTTTCAAGTTTTCTCCTTCATAAATATTTGGAAATTAGCTCTGCCACTATACAGATATGTTCATATTTTCCATGTGGTTCAATTGTGTCTTTGAGCACCAACACCCCAAACCACAGGGATTATCCAAAAGTAAAAATAAGGAGTAAAGATCATCATGGAACTAGAAATCAACACTGTTTAAATGTAGACTGTGAAAAGAAATACTACATTTCTCATTAAACTTCTCTGGAAGAGCAAAACAACATGAAGTCAATTGAAAAATAATTTATTTTAAGTGCACCCATGGACTGGAGAAAATTCACAACTGAAGTTAGCCACGTTATGGAAAAACCCACAGCTGGTGGCCTTATGGGAAAGATATATTTATCTAGCACAAAAGAGATATCTTGCAATATTCCTTATGGAATAATCTGATCTTTAAATGTGGGAAACATGGATATCAAGAGCTGAAGCCTTCAAAATATTTTAAAAATTAGGAATCATCAGAAAAAGACAAAAGTTTGTGAGAGGGTACATTCACTACAAGAAGCGAATTATTTCTTAGCACATGACAAGACCGTAGAAACACTCAACTCCAGTGCTTAAAGAGTAGCATTATCTTTGATATTTCTCCATAAATAGAGATCATGTATGTGGAAACTTGTATTACCACAGTGTATCCAAAGACAGTGTCTGGAAAATAAAAACAAAAATCATAGACACAATTACAGACACAATTCAATGATCAAGGGAAAAAATAAAGAATATTAGCATTGTTCCTAACTTCTAGAGTCTTTTTTTCCCACTTTGGTCTACAGTTTGTTTTACAGAGATGAGATACATGATGTAATCTATATTACATGTACTCAATTTAAAAACTAATTGAGTCACCAAGTTAAAAATATACCTGTTACAAGCAGAAATGCCTTGAAGGAAATGGTCTAAAGTTAAAATAATTATTTTTTGTCAAGAAGATATTTTTTTCTTCCCTATATCATTCTCCTTTCTTAAAAGGAAAAATGGATTAGCTTTATAGCGTGCTACTGCATTCTTGGATTTGAATTCTTTTCTTGGAAAAGGACCGCTGGCTACCTGGTAGAGTTATTTTTAGAAGCTGAAGACATCAGCAGAGTCTGTTGTGCATTTCCAGAGCCAGGCCCAGGTGTCACAGGGAGATGGGATGCATTCCTGAAGCCTTTGGGCAGGAATCCAGCGGTGACAGTGCATATCAGACTAGCACAGAGCAGGAGGGCTGCAAAGCACGCTGAGAAACTTCTCCAGACAGCCAGAAAACACCCTGGAGAAAGGAAAATGTTGGAATGGCTTCGTGTTCATCCCTGTGCTGCTTACCAAGAAAGGAAGAGTGGGAACACACTTGTAGGGGTTTAATTTCTGAAATAAGCTCAGAAAAGCTTAACTGGGCTGATCATAGGAACAGAAGGTCACACACACTTTGTCCTCTGAGCAGGAAGAGCAGTGCTCATCCAGAGGCCAGCCAGCATCACTGAAAGGCACTAAAATAAAATAAAAAATAACTTGTGAGGGCTTGCACTTACCTTACAGGTCAGGCACTCACAATAGCCTGGAGAAAAGGAGGCTCAGAGGTGACCTTATCACTGTCTACAACTTCCTAAAAGGTGGTTCTAGTCAGGTGGGGATTGGTCTCTTTCTCCAGGCAGCAACAGAACAAAAGGACACAGCCTTAAGCTGCACCAAGGGAAATATAGGTTAAATATTAGAAAAAAGATTTTTATGCAACGGATGATAAAGTACTGGAATTCTGTCTGGGAAGGTGGTGGAGTCACGGTCCCTGGATGTGTTTAAAAAAAGATCGGATGTGGCACTCAGTGCCATGGTTTAATTGTGGTGTTTAGGGCATGGGTTGGACTTGATAATCTTGAAGGTCTCTTCCAACCCAGTGGTTCTGTGACTCAGTGAATAGTGCCCAGAGAGCAAATCTTGGTTCCCAAGGAGCAGAACTACTTCAAGTACAACAGAAACACCTTCATGTGCTGCCACCAGGACACCAACTGTGCCACAAAGTGTCCTGAGTGGGAAGGAACCCACAGAATCACCCAGTCCAGCTCCTGTCCCTGCACAGACACTCCAACAATCCCACCCAAGTGTTGTCCAAACACTCCTAGAGCTCTGGCAGCCTCAGGGCTGTGACCATTCCCTGGGGAGCCTGGGCAGTGTCCAGCACCCTCTGGGGAAAGAACCTTTCCCTGATATCCAACCTGATCTTCTGACACAATTTCTGGTCCTTCCAAATTCCTGGTCACCACAGAGTGATCAATGTCTGCCCTCCTTTTCCCCTCATGAGGAAGCTGCAGGTCCCTGAGGCCTCCCTCAGTCTCCTCCAGCTGAACTGCCCGAGTGCCCTTGGCCTCTCCCCACACGGCTCCCCCTGTTCCTCCTTTGGACACTTTCTAAAAGTTTAATATTCTTTTTATATTTTGGCACCCAAAAACTCACACAATACTCATGGTGAGGCCACCCTAGCCCAGAGCAGAGCAGGACAATTCCTCCTTGGCCAGGCTGACCATGCAGGGCCTGGTGCCCTCAGGACACTAATGTCCCCCTGGCTGCCAGCACACACTGCTAGAGCCTCAAAATAAATATTTGTACCTCAAAGCCCATCCAAAGCACTGACTTGTACCCAGAACTCTCCTCTGGGACTTTTGTTAAGTTACTTTTCTCCCTCATCCTTGCGATTTTTGGTTCAGATCTCAGCCCTGTTACAAGCAAAGCCTTTCCCTTCCATTGGAAGTTTCTGGGATGAAGGCTTTGCTCCAGACACACGTTGGGTTTTGGGGAAGAACCTTCTCTTTCCCAGGACAAGGTCAGCCTATCCTGGAGGGTAGAAGACCCTATGACCCCTGGCATCCATCCAGTGCCACTCTCTTTGAAAGGCAAACTGGAAACATATTAAAGTCATATCCTTTGTGGCAAGATGAAAGAAAGTCTAATTTAGTATAAAATGTTGGTATTTGACAATAGGCAATCTCAGCTCTAATAAATGTGAAGATAAATTGTTTGACTGTCTGCCACGATACTGGTAGTCATAGACTGGATGCTCTGGAATTTCCTCTTTATGGAAAGGATCCTGATATAATCGGTGGTGTGAATTTGTGGAGAAATGATTCACACCAACATTACATTAACTGCTATAACCAGTAAAAAGGATTAGTACAAGAATAGAGGCACAGTAGCATTCCATGTCACAGCCAACGATTCTTGTTTCCAAGACCTGAAATTCAAGTATCTTCAATATCAATGTGTGAATAAAGCAGAAGATTACAGGTTGCCTCTGTATCCTCCACTCCATAAAACCACACTAACATTTTTGGCCACACACTCACAATTAATAAGAATCCAAGTTTTGTTTATATAGTGAATTTCAGTGTGGATGATATATGCTAAATTCCTCAGTCAACCAGTACTAAAAAGTGTATTTCCTATTAATGAACTGCGCAACAGAGATTTCCAAAGTCAAAAAGGCTCTAGCATTTGCTCTTCCATTTGTTTTCAAGACAAGTATAAAAGCATACTATTTCAGCTTTTATACCTCAGAGCTTGTTTGGATGCAGTAAATTGGTTTAAAACCACTGGGGCAGTGTGTGACTCCTGCCAATCACATGAGCGCAGGCAGTGCTGCAGGGTGAGAGAGCAACAAGTCTCCAGAGGGCATGACCTGAGATTGTGAGGATTATTAGTCCGGAGCGTTTTCAGCTGTTTTCCCGAGTTTAGCATTGCAACCCCCTTGAAACAGATTAAATATTTGTTGTTGGAAGCAAAGCAGACTAATGAGGTGTTAATGAGGTAGTAAAAGCAGGAAGGTAAATTGCAGACCCATTTAAGAAGCCAAGCTAGGCATAGGGGCAGTGATATCCCATTCAGAGTAACAGGCAAGATGTACAACAGAAATTCCTTTTCTGACTGCTCTCCAAATTAGGCTGGTCCACTTTGTGTGCTACAGAAATACTTCCTCTGCTCACCTCTGGCTCCAGGTCACTTGCTCTCCCAGCACAGTGGCCAGAGTGTTAAAAATAAACCAAACTTCAAGTGAACAATTATACTACCACATTTCCAAACCCCTGTGGTCCTTGTTACGGGGCTGTGATATTTAAATCTCAATTAATTCCCTATTGATTATGCAGCCTTGCTGGACAGGGTTATCTCCCAATTTATAACTAAGAAATGAAGGCCAAACCACTTGTCAGAGGTCCTGTGCATAACTGAGTGCTCAGAGTCTCTCCAATTCTAAAAATGTAGTGGAGAACAAAAGATCTCTCTCACTTATGGAAAGATAGGCAGCCTTTGGCAGTCCTCACTATCATTTATGGCAGCAGTAGAATCCCAGCACCCCTGCCTAGAAAACCATGTGCTGAATTTAGTGAAGGGTTCCAGTTTTATTTAGAACTACTATGAAAATGGAAGGGTTTATCAGCCACATTTGTACGTGCAGTGAAACCTCAGTGGGTCTTCCTAGAAAAGGCTGATTTTACCTGAATTCTGGAATCGTAAAACACCCAGAATAACCTCCATCCTTTCTTTGACATTTGCCATCGGGTACGAGCCTAGGAGATTCAGCATTTTCAGTTTTGGGGCTGGAGAGAGGAGGCCCATTGTTTATCTAGTCAGACTTGAATCCCTGTTTGGTTTGGATGAATTACATAATGACTATAATCAGAATTTGAGAAAGGTTTATAGATAAGAAAACACAGAGAAAAGCTTTTGTGCAGCAGTAAGCGTTGGTAATTAAGTATCACCCATTCTTCTCTTTATTTGACAAAGCTACACACCGAATACCAATTAAAATCCCTAAAGTAACCATCATGGGATTCAGTTCTCCCCCTTCAACCAAAGTGACCTGATTTGACCCATCAGTTTTACTTTAATCTCCACAGTGCAAGCAAAACTATCCAGCAAATGGGGCAGGGCGTCTGTTCATACAAGGACATGTATGTAATCCAAACTCATGCCAGGCATTCACATTTGTCTTTTTTGTAGCTGGAATAGGAAGGAGTTCCTTACACGACTCATAAATGTTGTTTGTTGGTAAAGATAAAGGTACTTGAGGAGCTGCTTGACAAATGTGGGCTGAGAGGGGGTTTCGGAAAACATTGTTCAGGTATTTGATGTAAATAACAGAAAGAGAAAGTTTGGTTCTGCTGAGCATGTGCTGGGAAAATCCTCACCTCAGATTTCTGGGAATGAGAGGAGACTCCTTCTATTGAGGCAATGTTTCCCACTATGTTCTTGGAATTTACTAGCTTTGCAGCAAAGCAGTTTTGTGCTGTAGGACAGACAAACAATGGATCATGGTTGGAACAACCCTTTTAAAAAGGCCTCTCAGTGCAACCTTTTTATGCTGTAGTCTTTATTAAATGCAATCTCTGTATTAAATATATAAATCTAACCTACGCCCTGGCTGTATCAAGGCATTCCTGCAACACTCTCCTTTTATCCAAAAATGCCTTGAAAAACATGTGGAGGGAAGGTTTCCCAAACTCTTTCTGGCTGCTGTTCCTAGCTGGTTTTCCATACCACTTCCAAACTGTTGGTTAAGGAAAAGACCATAAACAGCCCTATTCCAGGAAAGCAGAAAGTTTAGAGCATCCAGGAAACATGAGATTGGGCTCTGGGAAGGAACAGGAGAGTGGGGCTCATTCCTGAGGATGGCACTTGGTTTTCCAGCTGGGGAACCAGAAGTCAAAACTGGGATGAGAAAAGACTTTTTACCACCAAAAATCAAAATTAGACTGCTGAAATTGTCAGTTTGTAGCACAGTCCGCAGTCAGCGTGGGAAGAACATTTAACCCAAATCCACTGGGCTGAAAGCAAAGCTGGTTTGGCTTGGGGTATATTTGGTTTGGTTTGGGGTTTTTTTTGCTTGTTTGGGTTTGGGTTTTTTGGTTCATTTGGATTTTTAGTTCCTAGAGGATCACATCTGTACCAGCACAGGTACAGGCTCCCTCTGGTGGCCTATTTTTCCAGAAATGATAGTTTTTTTCCAAAAAAACCCCACATTCCGTGCGGTCCAGGGGATTGCAGTTGGCCAGATGAGGTGGAACCTGTTTGAGAGCACGTAAGTTCAGGAAGCTCCACGGTTGTTTGTAAAGCACTGAACAATAGATTCTTTTATTATTAATAAAGACTTGGGGGTTGTAAAGGCTCTTTGTTGTTGCCATGCAGGCTGTGAAAGCATAGAGAAATCTTCATTTTCCAAAAAATAACAGCCTTTTAAAACAAGCATATTAACTGTGAAACAGTGTAATTTTATTTAATAATGCTTAAAAATGCTGATTATTAATTCCACCCATGCTTTATTAAAAAAATTACTATCCTTGTGATTACTTCAAAGTAGATATTTGCTACTTTTTGGAGGTATAGGAAGAAAATTAGGCTTACAATAGAAGATTGAAAGACTTTCAAAACTGATATTGGACATGCACTGGTCTTGTAGCTCAACAAGATGTTGAAATTTAAAAAAAACACCCCACCCAAAAGAAAAAAAACCCCAAAGGCCCTGTGATTGTATAATCAACATCACTGCACAGCTTCCAGCACTTGCACTCATCTATTCAGCCTGGATCCCATGTGATTCTACCCAAGACCTACCAGATTTGGACTGAAGTAGTTTAAAATTTCATACATGGCTAAATATAGCTTGCCAGTCAGGAAATGCTGCATGGATGGAACCTTCCAGCAGGTCAGGAGCAGGCGTGGAGCTGGAATGGGTAACCCAAGTACACCCAGAACATTTTCCAGCAGAGTTAACTCTGGTGATGCCTGAGCTCCTGGGACTGCACCTGCAGTGAGGAGAAATGGTTTCTGTTCATGCCATCTTAATGTTCTGTTATTGATATAAATCTCATCAGAGCTCCTGCAAAATCCAGGAGAACTTTCATAGTTCCCAATTCTGCCTGTAAATATTTGGCTGTAGCAGAACAAACTCTGGGTTTGAATAGATTTTGACTATTTTTTGTTACTTCAAGTTTTCACCTCACCAAATATTATTTTAAAGGACTTGTGCCTGAGTCTCCATAGGGAGTGATCCCTAGTTCTGAGCCCTTTGTGGAAGTTAAGCCGTTATTCAGTTTAATATTTCACAGAGTTACAAACTGTTGAAAGTTATTCCAGAATTGTTTCTCTGCTTCTTGTCCCCTTTCCCTTAAAACATGTCAGAGTTGTCAGAATGGTACTAAAGAAAATTGTGCCTTTAAGAAATGCTCTTCTGTCAGTTTGTTTTATATTTTAGGCCAATCTCTCCAGAATCCTTACCTAACCTTTACCGTGATGGAGAAAGGAGTGGGGGGGAAAAAAGGTTGCTAGGATACTTGCAAAAAGGCAAATTAGCTGCACTAGCAATAAAACAAAAGGATTAAAAATCTCTAACCTTTTGAGTTAAATATCCAGTTCCAGCTACTGCCAAAATTTCACAGTGCTTTTTTTTGAGACAAAGGAATGCAGAATGTCATAGAGCCCCAATTATATGCCCATAGAGGCATATGGGATTTTAAAGCATTGCCTCACTGCATGAAGTTTAAGGTATGACAAACTCTATGATAAGTTTCTCCTGCTGTTTGCAGAACATTTGATAATTATTTATAAATTTATATTTTCCTATTTCTATCCATGCTTGGAAGTAGAATTTTAGAGTTTTAGGTATTCCATAACACACTAAGCTCAGCTGAGCAAAGCTGAGTCCATAAAACCAGGCAGAACCTAAGGCTTGAATTAAAGACTTATTTTTGGACAGAGCTGTGGAGTTCTCATTTTATATCACTTTAGCTCTACTGAACTTTCCTCTATTTATAGCTTTGGCAGCAAAAAATCAACAAGAAAACTAAAGCTGAAGATGGAGATTCTTTCATTTCACTAAAATATGCAGCATCTTGATAGAAACAATGACAAGAAATCAACCCTTGCATATCTCACTTCATCTTCAGTGTAGTAAAATTTCTGCTTATTTCAAGGAAATCTCTTTTTACGCATTCAAATCCACTGCAGCAGAGAGCTCCAAATGCCACTCCCTGCATTAACTGAGGCAGAGCCAACACTCATGGAAAGCTGTTGGGATTATCAGAGCCCATCATTTTCAAGGCCATCCTTGCTCTGGCCCCTCCAGACTTTGGATGCAGTTGTCGTCTGCAAGCACATCTGCATTGATGGCTCTTTTTCCTTCCCTTTCCCCTGAATAATTCCTGAAGCACAATCCCTGTGTCCACGGGAGATCTTCAGGAACACACCACAGCTTGGGGATGTTTTGTGTTTCAGTCCAGAGAGATTCTACACAGCATTTACCCCAGGATATTAAGAGGAAACACAAGGCAGAGGAGCGTTAGGCTTTAACAAACCAATATTCCTCAGGAAAATGGAGCAGGAATTGCTCCTTGCTCAGCTCCAGATGGGAGAACTTGCTGGCCTTGGTGCAGGATTGAAAGAGGGCAATCCTCCCAGCTGTCTGCACTGCAGATGCCCAGCAATAAAAGGCACCTCTACCTCTTCATGTTGTCAGAAGTTGTCAGAATTCACTTTCTCTGGACAACTGGTGAGAACTTATAAAACTTTCCAGGAGGAAGAATGGTGACAGTTTCATAATCAATTCCCACGGCTCTGCCATTCCCATATCTGATGCCAGCAAGGATTTGTTCTGCACCCCTTCTGATGCCACATAAGTCACAGATGAAAAATTAGGGATTCCTTACTTACAGGAGGAGTTGGAGATCATACATTGCTCTGGCTTGACTATTTCCCTTTTCTAGCTGAGGCAATGCATAACATTTCATACAAGAAAAATATATACCAGGAATTTTCCCTTGATGTATTTTCTCATTTATCTCTTTGACCCTTTGTAATCATGGATTTTTCTTCCTCTTCTTCCTCTTACCCTGATATGAGTCACAAGAATGAGTTTGCAGGTTTGTTTTTTCAGTTGTTGGTGGGTTTTTTTTAGTTAAAACAAAAAAATGTATAATCTTTGCACACATAAATGGAACTGGAGTATGGACAATCTGAGATGGCAAAATGGGAAGGATCCGAATGCAGCTGCATAAAGAGAGAAAACAGAAAATTGGAATGGAAACACATTTGGATAATTACGAACTTGCCAAATCAGGAAATGTAAATCTCCTTTAAATAATCAAAGACAAAAAAAATAATACTGTTGTGTTTTTGCAGTGCCTACAGAATTAAAAATGCAGAGATTGGAACAGAACAAAGCTCAAGATTTACAAAGGAAAGAGTGAGTTGTAGGAATTAAGAATTACTGAGGTCTAACAGGTCATTTTAAAAGAACTCCAGCAAACCAGAGCCAGGGCATTCCATGAGCTCACAGCTCCCTAAGGAATGGGAAGAAGAAGTCTCCTGGAAAGTGCATCAGCAGCCAGAGCCCTGCCCAGGGCAGCCATGGGAGACAAGAGCACTCCCAGAGATTGGTCCCAGGCTCAGCCAGAAGCTCCAGACAAGCCACAGAATTCTAGACTTGAAGGATCGATTCCACGATAAGCCATGGAATTCTAGACTCAAAGGATCCCAAATCATTGAGGCTGGAAGAGCTCCAAGGCCATCAAAGCCAAGCTGTGCCCCATCCCCACCTTGTCCCCAGCTCTGAGTGCCCCATCCAGGAATTCCTTGAGCACCTCCAGGGATGGGGACTCCAAACCTCCCTGGGCAGTTCCAAGGCTTGAGCACACTTTCCACGGGGAAATTCCTGCTGCTTTCCCACCTGGCCCAGCCTGAGGCCGTTCCCTCTCCTCCTGTCCCTGTTCCCTGGGAGCAGAGTCCAAATCCCCCCCCAGCTGTCCCCTCCTGCCAGGGAGTTGCGCAGAGCCACAAGGTCCCCCCTGATTCCCCTTTTCTCCAGGCTGAGCCCCTTTCCCACTCCCTCAGCTCCTCACAGGACTGACCCCCAGCCCCTTACCCAGGGTCACCTCTCTCAGGAACTCAACTATCTTAGCAAAAATATTAAGGCAATTTAGAAACCACTATGTATAAAGCATAACTTACTTCATTTTTCTATTCTAAAACCCATAAAATACCATTTTTTTAATTTTGAAGGGGGTATGTATGGTGCAAGATGCTGGTTCCTGGAATACTTTAATACTTTTTCTGTGTTGATCTTCATTTCATTGGCCATGCTTTTGAAAGGACATTAAATGCAATACATATACTTAACAGAATTTCAATATAAATGAGAAAATTAGAAACTTAATAGGAAGCATAACTTGGGAACCTATTTGCAGGGTGTTTTTTTTTGGTTTTTCTCCTGTTGAAATTCCTCCAGTTTTCAGTCCCACTCTATATCTTCTCCAAGCAGGGTAATTGGTGACTGCAGTGAACCCTAAGGGAGACAGGCTGCAGCCACGCAAGTTCAGATGGATAATCATTCCCATTGATTATTTTCTGTGGTATCCCTGATTTCCATGCTTTCCATTGTCTTAATGGGCATTTAAGTTTTATAGAAAACGACAAATTAAACTACTTTGCACCTAAATAGCTTTTTAGACTTGCTTTTTATTTCCCAAAAATGTTCAGGACAGGTATTTAGGCTCACTTCACTTGCAAAGTACAACCCAAGGGTTGTAAACACCTTCAGGAGAAAGCTGTGACAGGTGAATAATGTGAGTGCATCCTCCCACAGGAAAGGCATTTTCAGGGTGTTGAAAGTCTGGTGGATCACATTTCACAAGGTAAAACTTGGGTTTCTGTGAGGAACTGGTATTTTGTACAGTCTGTCCAGAAATAACGCATTAAACCACCTCAAAATATGGGGCAGTGATCCCACAGCTCTGCACTAAGCTTTTCTGCCTTAATCAGAAGGGCATACAAAGCATCTCCTTGGTGATATTTTTAAGGGTTTCAATGATTAATGACTGAAATTTTTCAAGAGATGCTAATAAAACATTTTTGCTACTTCCAGTCATGTGCTGCACAGTCTAGAGTGACAGAGGGAAGGGAGAACCCTGCTGCAATTTTAGAATTCATAGCTTAATTTAAAAAAATATAGAAATTCTCTGAAAGAGACAACTTTGGTATTTCTACTAAGCTGGTACCTTCCCATTCCCTAGAATGCAGATAAATTATTAAATATAAAACATCTGTAGAAAGAGGGAAAATATTAATACTAATCTGGCCTCAGTGTTTCATGTTTCCAGCAGGAATTAGTTCCATTTTTATTCTCTTTATAAACTGGTATTAGAACTTCCCAAAGATCTGAACAAGTCCTATAACACTGAGGAGTTTTGAGGAGCTTCTTTTTCCCTTCTATGGCCAAACAGGAGTTTACTGTACTTTTTCCCCCTGAAACAAGAGGGCTGCAAAAAGCAAATGCCATCAGGCTGTCACCTCAGTCCCTGCTTCTTGTGGATCACACATCCTGCCCACTTCAGCAGGACTGAAATCTGCACACTGAGGAGTCTGTTCAACCCTTCCCTTGGGTTGTTGTGACCCCCAGCACCTGCCAAGGTTTGCTTGCCCCTGCTCCCAATCCCTCGCCTGAATTCCCCCAGGAGGTTCAGCACAGGACAAGTTGTTGAATTCCTCCTTGCTAAAATGTCTCATTCCTGGGATGTTTCTTCTCTCATTATAACCACACAACAGAGCCAGATTAAATGCATTAATACCTCAACATCTGTCTTGGTTAGGAGATGGAGATATGCAAGCAAAATATAAAATAAATACTTCAGAGAGGCATTTAAGAGGCAGAGTGTGTAAGACACGAAACTTCCGTTGAGCTCCTTCCAGAGACTTTTAAAAACATCCTTCTTCCTCTAACAACATATTTAACTTGTTCCTCCCCTCTGTGTTTGTTGGGGATTTTGCATAATGCAATGTCACTAGAAACTTTCTGTCTAGCTGAATTAAGAACCACCAGAAGTCTCTCTAGAATGGAGTTCCTGAGTGAAACTGAAAGGACTAAGTGGCTGAATAACTTTTTTTTTTTTTTTTTTTTGAAAAGAGGACATGGCCAGTTGCTTTGGAAAAAAAGGCCATTCAGTTGCCAGAGGACTTGGAGATCTTCAGACCACCCATAAGGCAGGGACCCTGCCAAATCAAAACCCCAAGGACAGAAAGGGCTGCAGTTGGCTCACCAGACTACTGGGAGTTTACTCTTTATACTTCAGTATTTAGAGTCATGAAGGAGACCCTGCAGCTGAAACTTTGTATTTTATCATTAATAAGTGCCACCTGTATAAAAAATTACTAAGAATAGATGCAGAGGTGAGGTGATCAATGGGAAAATCAGTTTTGCAGTTGGATGGGATTGGGAAGGTCACGAAGGCTGAGTTTTCCTACTCCAGGGTTCCCTTGCCCTACACAGCACGCGGGGAAAGCTGCAGCAGGTGGAAGAAGAGGCACCCCAGAACAGAAACTTTGGTACCAGAGCAGGGGCATCACTGGTGCCACTCTGTAAATTTTGGGAGCTGATACATGAAGTCACCCAGATCTGAGACTTCTGCTTGGGGTTTTACACTCGTCATCCTTTAATTTACAGCTATGCCATTACTCCATCTCTAATTCCCTTAAACTCAAATAAAGCAAAGCAAATGATGAATATTTGTCAGTCTTTAGAGATATTTGTTCTGACAGCAGCTGCATGTGTTAATAAATGGGGGAGCAACTGTACTGTCAGGAATGTTGTAGGGTAGAGAGTGTGGGCAGGGGTTGTTCTGGGAATGTCTTCAGAGTTCCCATTCCATTAATATCAATATTAAATTGAGGAATATTAGAGTGATGCCTTTTTGGGCTACCTAAAAATAGAGCCAGAAAAAATGACAGGAATAAATATTGGTTATTTTTATTGAAGGGCCTTCAAGTAGGGGCTACACCCAGAAATGGACCACGGGTCACAGGTTTTCACTCTTTTATAAATTTGGTCCATTTGCATATTGGGGGTTTATCTTCCAATTACAGCTTCAGGTAATGAAATCATTTACCCCAAGTTTGCTCTCTCCCAACGCACTTTGTTTCCATCTCTCAGGGCCTGAGACAGTGAAGAGGAATGGGAAAGCAGCAGCTCACACTGAATGGAGTTTAGAGTTCTACACTAAAGAACTGCAGGGTTAAAAATATATGAAAAATATGAACACTAAAATCCTAAGGCATCAAGAGCACAGTACACACTTTAAGATGTGATATTCAGATAAAAAACTTCATAACTTTTTAAAAATGAGTATTCCATGCTCATGAGCTCATTTCCAAAGAGCATTGGAGAAATA
Organism: Chaetops frenatus; assembly: GCA_013400775.1. NCBI lineage: Eukaryota > Metazoa > Chordata > Aves > Passeriformes > Picathartidae > Chaetops > Chaetops frenatus. The sequence continues at coordinate 411,305 of VZTR01005363.1, forward strand.
TTTATTAGTTTGCATGGAAAGGTAATGCAGCCTGCCCTGGGGTGCTTTGAAAGCAGGGAAGCAGAGCTTGGCAATTCTGAGCTGAGATGGAGCAGCAGCACCTGCTCAGCAGCACCAAGCTGCCAAATGCCAGAGACAATTCATGGCACGTGCCTGAATCCTCATTATTTCAGTTTGGTTTGGAATGGCAGCAGTAACTAGCAATGAGAACACCACAAAAAATGCAATTTTAGTGATTTGTAGGGTGCTGGTGAGAACTCAGATTTACAGATTCTTTTATTATACTTTAAAAATGTAACTGCACGTTAATTTGAGGCACAATAAGGTGGAGGCAGGGAAATTCACTGCTCTGAGGGGGACTGTGGCCTCCACCATCTGCACAGCACCTCAGACAATCCCTTTGGGAGCAATTCCAGGCATCCACCAGGATAAAATTATAATTCCTCCCAAAAATATTCCTGGAAGTTTTCCAAGAGTGCAAACATTCGTCCCTCAAGTTTGGTGTTTGAATGCTCTATTTATATTGTGAAGTGTTAAGATAATTAAATTTTTTGGCCAGACTGTGATAGTCTCTTTTGACAGTCTAAGTGGGTAGCACAGTTATACTTTTTTTTTTCCTGGTAAGTAATTGAGTTCTAGACTGGCTCTCAGAAAAAAAAATCCTATTCCAGTTGAGACATGTAGATGTAGGAGGGGTAGAATTTCAGGAACTGGTCACAGGTGGGGTAATATGTCACTGGCAAGTTGTGCTTTTATTTGACTGCGGGGTTTGCAGCCCCAAATTTAGATTTTCATTAATAAGTTCATCAATTTCTTTTCTTCAGGAGTAAGTTCCAGAAAATGTTTCTGAATGCAGAAAAACCTGACCATCCCGCAAAAACCAAGGAGGAGGGAAGGATTAAACCTCAGTGTGAAGTAGATAGAAAATAATTGTTAAAAATATTTTAAATAACTATATTTTGGAGGAGGGTTAATATTTTTTCAAGTATATACACAAATCTTCTGGTTTGTTTCTCGTTTTAATATTTGATGACCTGACTTGGTTGGTTTTTGCTAGTCCTAGTCCCAAATTCTTAACTTTAGTCACAGTAAAATAGTTACTGAGTAAAATAGGGAAATGTTTCCCATTATTTTTGTAAGATATATGATGAGCAACATGAAAGTTTGTGGACCAAAGAAGATATTTATAGACTGAGGCAGATTTGTGCCATTTCAGAGATGGTCCGAAATGTGGGCCTTGCATTTCACCCAGAGGTGCTCTGCAGGACTTTGAGGTGACTGAGCAGCACAATGAATGAAAAAAGAATTGTAAATTATTTTAAAATAACTGTTTTTTTTGAAGTGGGCATACAGAGGTGTTAAAAAGAGAGTTCCAACAGCTCCTACACCACAGAAGGACTTGTGCTTTTTGGTTGGAATAATGCTCCCAGAAAATAAAATTTCATCCCTAAAGAAATCTGGATTACCTCTTAGCAGCTTCCAGCTAGATCATACCAATATTTGGGGGTTATATTCCTCTATTACGGCCCCAAATTAAATTTTTGTTGCAGTAACATTGATTCTGTTTCTTGTGTATTTTTTTTTCACAGGATCACAGAATAATCAGGCTTTTTCTTACTCTCATTCCAAGATGATTTACAAGGAAAAGCACCTCTCTCCTTCACTTTCAAAGGGTAATAAAGCTTATCTGGATATTTATTGTGCTCAGGTGTAAAACCTCACCAGAAATTAGGGAAGTTTTTCTTCATAGCATCAGGAGGTTGGAATAATTTAGAGAAAAGATACATATTGCAAAAATTACTTGTACAAAGCGTACTTTACTTTAAAATACATTGTGTTTGTAAATGCAAGTACTAATTCCACTATTATTTAGTGAGAAACCAGGTACTTTGGGTAAGACTAGGTTTAAATTAAAAAGTCACTTAACTCTAACTGCTGAATATTCTTATTGAACATTCAATTTAAAAAGCCCAGAAAACCAAACAATTATTTGAAAACTGAAAACGTTTAATAGTTCAACTGGATAAATTATCTCAGACTGAGACAAGACTGGAATTAACTTCAGATATTGCTGAAACTCCCTGAGAGCAGGCTATGACCATTCCATTAACTGAATTGTTGTGCTACTGATCCATTTAATTCTCCTTTTCTCAGTTTGAAGTAGTGGAGATCACAGCCCTGCAACTTGTGCAATTTAATTTTTCAGTGGTGATGACAAGTTGAAATTGAAAGTAGTTTTGTAAAATTGTGAGTGTCAGTGCAGACAGAAGAGAAGAATGTAATAACTGCAGAGCAAGTCATTAAGGAGAGAGAAGAAATGAAATTGCAAATCAGCTGCAAAAGCAGACTGAACTTTTGGCATCTCAAATTGCTAATTCACTGTCTGCATTGTTGCTATCAGCCCTCTGAAATATTTGGCAACACATAAGTTTAGAAATGGAGCTTTTAGAGTTTGAGAAACTCAGAGAAACACTAAGAATGTACCTTTTCTTTTTGCTAATTGAAGTAAGGGTATATATAATCAGGTTTTCTATTTAAACACAGCAGCTGTGCCTTTCAGGTAATCAGTTTGGGAGGATCACTGCAGAAGTTCACAGAAGGCCACTACAGACTGCATGGAACAAACCCATAAATGTGGTAGGGAAGTGTTTGGAGCCATTACAGGCAGAATGTCTTAAACCAGAATCTAATTCCTTCTAACATTATAGGTTTGCACAGCTAGAGCTGTAATTAATTGTTTTTTTAACCTATGGGAATGAACAGACAGAAAACCAACAAAACAAAACCATTTGGCTCCTTACTGGAAAAAGAAAAAATTAAAAATATCTGGGTTTGACCATAGATAGTTTGTGTCAATAAAATGCTTCTGAAGAATGGGAAATAAGGGCATTAAGGGAATTATGGGCTCATTTCAGTGTTTACAGAGTTTGCCAAGGAGAGTTGCAAATCCCCCTACCTAGGGAGATAAAATCAAGCTAGAAGCCATCAATTCACAAAACTGCATTTTGTACAAACAGACAGACATTGCATTTAGGGCCAAAAATCAGACAAATTTCACCTCCCAGGAGAAACTCCAGCCAGAAAGGCTGTGGGGACTTTCTGCATTTGCTGTGTCCAAGACACTGATAAATGTTTATAAAATGTGAGAGCACTCCAGCTGAGAGAGTTCAGAGCCTTCTCCATGACCAGCAAAAGTGGGAATTCCAGCACCTGCAAGAGGTGCCTGTGGTGGTGGAATTGCTGTATCCACATTTAAGATTATTATCCTTACTCCTTTCTTAATCAGGAATTCTAGGGTTTTGGTTAGGGTTGGATTTTTGCAGCCTGCTGTTTTGGCCAAAATTTATTAGGAAATTTAAGTCCAGAAAGACTATCAGAATAAATCTGATTTTCTTGCAAATATTCCCATTGCCTCTATTGGTTACTGGGGACAGGAAGAAAAACACCCAGAATTTTCTTCAATTACTTTAATTCTGGTGTTCATTTTATCTATAAATCTCTGCCTTTTGCATCTAGCTGGAGAGCAAATATTTGGAGGCCCAAGGAAGAGCTGAACAAATAAAAAATTCAAGAAAAATGGGAATTATTTGTCAAGTAAAACAAAGCTTTTTTCAGGTGTTTCTTCTTAATTTCTTTATTATGATCCCAGCATATGAAATGTCAATTTTAAGAGTTAGGAAAGAGTAAGAGCAACAGCAACCTCACCATGAACCAGGGGCAAAGAAACTCTGACCTCAATTTCATGGGTTTTAAAATTTTTTTTTAAAAATGTATTTTTTTTATCTGTGTGTTTACATAAAAGCATATATATTTATATTTGTAATTATATTGATAATCCCTCTTTGGGCTATTTTTAAAAGCCCATCTACCTATGTTCAGCAATGCAAAACAAGTGTGATTCAAGAGAGCTCCAACAGAGGTCTTATTCTTTAGGGAAATCTGATTGAGTGTGGACTTGAATAAATTGAGGTTGAAGCTCCAGCAGCCTGTGGGTGTCTGTGAATGGCTCATCTCATATTCCAGACACACTGTGAGCTCCAAATGCCAGCCCCCAGAGCTGCACTGCACACATCAGACTCCTGCTCCATCTTAAAGCAACGACTTCCCTTCTGAAAACACACTAAAAAATCCTCTGTGCACAGAGTGCTTTATTTGGGGAATTTTTCCTCACCTAATGTTGGAGTTTTTTCTGATTTCAGCCCAAATGCTGTCCAAATAATGAGGATGTAAACAAGGAAAACCAGCAGTTCCTGAGCAGAATTGAACTGGGGGAGAAAAATTCGAGTTTATCTGTTTTGGCAGACAAGGGCTTGCTGCTGTGAGCTGTCATTTGGGTAATTTCCCCTTTCTAAGTGTGAACTGAAATTCATTTTGCTGAGATTTCTTTTGAAACTCTGTGTGCAGGGAGGCTGAGTTTTCCCACAGGATAAAATGTGTGTTATTTCATCCCACATTAATCAAGATTTCAGCAGCAGTGGTGCCCACTCTGCCAATCACAGACTTACTCACAGACAAGGCAAATTCAGGCATTTTCCCAGCAGCAAACCTGATGTGGGCTTCAGAACAAAAGAAAAATTACCCTGATTTGTTTGTGCACTGGGCATGCTCCTCTGGCACTGGGCATCATGTGGTTCCTTGTTTCCAAGGAAACAACCATGATGCTGAGCACATTCTCCCCTATCATGAACTGCAGGAGGGTTTTTGAATTTTTTTCTTGTCCTCAGAGAATTTTTTGGAGACATCAATCTGTAATAATTTGCTGCACTTGATTTGCATTGATTTCTAATTACAAATATAGAATTCTTACCAAGAGCAGAGGAGATTATCTAAATCTACACTGAAATGAACTTCAGGAAATGCGTGGCATAGACAAATTCATTTAATTCTATTTGGGATGGGATTGCCACAGCATGCAAGGGAATGAAGATGTGACACAATTGTGGTCCCTAGATGGTGCTTTGACTTTTATTCTTTGAGGCATAATTTGCATTATGGCTGATTTGTCGTTAAAAAAAAAAATATAATCAGAGAGTGACAGAGCAGCTGCTTCCAGTGATGGTGCCTGGACCACCTGGAAAACACTGAGGAAAACAAGAGGGAAATGGGGAAAAAAATGGGAACAAACTTGAAAATTTGGTATACCTGAGGAAAATTGTGCTTCTGCCTATCTGTGGATTGATAAAATAAAGAAAAAAAGGATTTACAGATTTACAGGAACTACAGAAAACCCTTCAGTGCAATGATAAGGGATTCTTGAAGGATGCTCTTTCCCCTCGTGTTAGAGATCTGGACTTTTACACCCAAGACAGTTTTTATGGCATAAAAACTTGTTAAATATGGCTGTAGAGCTGCAGTAATTAGGTTTCTAACTTCAATCCACATTCTAAGCTATGGACTGCAAGTTTAAATTTCTTTGTGTGAACAACACTAGTACAATAAATAATATTATTAAATCCCCCACAGATTATCAATTTAAATTCTAATTAAGGTGAAGAAATTCTCCAAAATAGAAATAGGAAGTGCAAATTACCCTTATTAAATCTGTAAATCTGAAACAATACAGATTTAGGTAATTTCTAATGTCTATTGTTAGGAACATTCATAAGAGGGCTCTGAGATATGCAGGCATTCATTCTTTTTAATAAAAACAAATATTAAGGAGATCACCAAAGAACCAAGAGAGAAAGGAGCCAAGCAGGCAGGAATTTTTCCATGCGAAGGCAAGCAGAAACTCCGGGGATTTGAAGAGACTGAGCTGGTTCTGTTTGGAAACTTGGAGAAAAGAATATCATTTCCTCTGCCATGTTAAAAATCAAGCAAGACACTGGAGTTTGTAAGCCTCTGTTAATGTCTGCCAGACCTCCAAGTGAATTTCCAGGGTTTTGGGTATCATATTTTTGGCTGCAAATGCATCCTGCTTTATCCCCAGTGAGAAAGTGTTAAGGTGGCCAATATTAATAGCAGGCAGGGAAGAAGAGAATTGGGCTTGTGCTTTAGGAAGGGACATTTAAGTGACAGGATTTAAGCAGGTAATTTAACCTAAATACACTTAATTTGTCATACTGACTAAAGAGAATCAGCATTCCAGTAGGCAATTTATTTAAATCCTTCTATCCTAAGGATCCCTCAACAAGGCCATTGCCCATTTTACAGCCTTTCTGATGAGTTATAAAATCTTGCCCAGAAAAACCTCTTTCTTTATTGTGTTCTGTTCAAAAGCAGAGAAATATTCACATATTCCTCAAAAGGAATACATATATTTATATTCCTTTTGGAAAATATCTCTGTGGAGGTTTCCAGACAAAAATATTACTCCAGTTTCTATCAACTAGTTTTACTTGTAGTTGGAAGTGAGCCTCATAAAAGAGCCTTAGGAGAAAAGACTCCCTGAAATTCAATTTAGTTGCAAAATACTTGAAAAATTCCTCATGAATGGAAATGCAAATTAAGAGCATTTTTTCAAGCTGAAACTGTCAACAGATTTTTGGATCAGACTCCAGATTAGAAAGCAAACAAGTGAAATTTCTGTGGTTTTTACAGAAATTAAGGACATTTGAAGGCCAAACCCAAGGCCATGGTGAGTCCCAGACTTCAATAATTACTCTGTTAGGAAGAGTAAATTTGATGAGTTTTTGTTTTGAATTCTTTCCTCCACAATTCTCTATTAAAATAAAATAAAAAGGGACCAGAGTTACTATTTACATTTTATCACACGTATAAAAATTTAATTGAAAGAGGAAAATTCCTTTATGCAGCAGCATGAAAATCGGAAATCTCTTCAAAGTTTGAAACTTCTTTCCAGATTTTTTTTTTTGTGCTTACAAATTCAAAAACCAATACTTGCAAATTGAAACCTCTACAGAAAACCTGGGGGGTTGTAGAATAAAGTGTTCCTGTTCAAATTGATTTTGGGGGGGAAATTTAAACATATCTTTTTCTGTCCCTGCACAAATATTAAAAAAATTATTTCCTTTAGAAGATCTCATGCATGGATGCAACACAGTAAAGAGAAAACTTGAGAAATTTAAAACTCTCATCCTCCTGGGATATATATTTTGTTTTGAGTTCCACCTTCTGATATCCAACTGTACTTAAATTTAGAAGGAATAAACCACTATCCTGAGTATTGTAATCAAAGATTTCCCTTATTAACCAACAAGCAAAGAACCACTGCAAAAATAAACACTTTAAAACAGAGCATCTGACCTTGAAAGCTCTGATTGGATTTATTAAATACCGAATAGTTCCTTTTTCAGTACTGAAGAGAGCAGAATTAGTCCAGGTTTACCAATATCACCATTAGAAAATTAATCTCACTTTGGTTTTAAAAAAACCCTCTGTCTAAAATATTCTCTTCTTGAGTGTTATCCTGAGTGGGGACTTGATCTCTAGAATACCCAGTTCTGCGAACAGAACATGGGTCAATTTTAAAGCACAGATTATGGACAAACTGGCAGAATAAATGGTAATCCAAAGTAATGTTCCTTTTAAAATCTACATTTTTTGGGGGCATTGGTCTTGTCTGAAAGGTGTTAATCCATTTTCTCTGTGTGCTCAATGCTATTTTCTTCAACATGAGTGCATTAAAAAGTAATTCAATTTTGGTCCTTACAATATTTTCCTCTTTGTAGGCATTTCAAACATTTTTTTTTTTATAACATATTCTCTCTCCTAATTGTCCCTTTCAAAGCTTAAAAAGCCAAACCCCTGATTTTCCAGATTTAAAAATGACCACTCTTTCAAGATTTTTGTATTATCTAGATCTAAATCTGGACATGACAAACTTCATTTTAAATTAAATCTTTCTGGGGAAAGCCTAGGCATAGAAATCAGTTTATATTCCAAATAATTTCAGAAACCAAGGAGAAAGAAGTCAAATAGGAGGTTTTGCTTTGGGATTTTTCTTGAAGCATCACTGGAGTAATTTATTGAAGTAGAAGGGTTGTGCTTTTTCTGGAGCATAAGGGGGCCTTCAGAACCTAAATTATATTTTAAAAGTTTGGAAAACTCTGCTTTGGACAGGAAATCCCCAGGACTGATAAACAGCAGAGTCAAAATGTTCTCTTGAAATCTGAAGAGTGCAGAGGCCAAGAGCTCAGGCAGAAAAAAACCCTTTGCTGATGACAATTAGCACAAAGCATTGAGGTGGCTGCTGTCCCAAAATTCAGCAACACCTGGGCAGCAAGAGTGGCTTCAGGTCCCTTATCCAGGATGAAATGGATTCACCTGGGAGGCTTTTAAATTTATTTAGAAGCCGAAACCTTTCTCCAGCCTATTCCCAGCACAACTTTGCAAAGCTGGGGATTCTGTTGTGCCTCTCATCAGACTTTGTGATGGTCTAGGGTGACACTATGTGGCTAATCCGAGCACTGAAATATCAATTGTGAGTCAACTCTTGGAATAATTTGGGAAGAAACTAATCTCAGCTCCAAATTAAAATCCTGAGCAGGCAAGTTTGGAGCTTGTTTTGGAGTGGGTCATATGGAGTGATGAGCACATCTGAACTTTTGTTCTCAACTAAAGCCTGCCCACAGAATTACCTGACTTAAATATGTGCAACAAGGGAATGATCACACTGGAAGTGCCATTACATTAAAAAGGACAGAGGAGTTCAGCTGTGGCATAGAAAGGGAAAAATTATTTTTCGCATTTCCTTGTCCCTCTCTCCTTCATCTGTTTTCCTAAGGGTGGTAGGAAGCAAAGAGCAGGCCCAACGCCTTGATCACTCCTGTTTGGTGTTCATTTTGGTTTCCTTGTTGCTGCCCAGCCTTCCCACACACACAAATCTCCTCCTGCCCCATCACTGCTTCTGTCCCACCCACCCATGTGGATGTGCACACTCAATTTATTGTGCAAGTAACACCAGACCTCCCTATTTCCACGGACACCCCTTCATCCCTACAGTCCATGGCTGGCCCCACACATATTTGGATGAGGGTTTGCTTCAGCTCATCCATCTTGAAGGAAATGTAGCCCAGAATTCCACAGATTTCAGCACAGCTTCACCAGTTCTACCCGTTAATAATCCGAAGTCATCAGCTTGTGAACTTAGCCAAGGAAAAATCCCTTTATAGGAGTCAGTGGTGGATTCAGCCATAACTTTTAATACTGAGAATACACCAGATCCTGTTTAAATTTTCCAGCATGCGCCAGCTGGAAAAACAGTCCCAGTGTGACACCTTGTGCAGCACCCTCCAGGTGAGGATTTCTGACAGAAACAACCACTCTGAACTGCATTGAGATGCTTTGAGAGCAGCTTTTGTTGTCCTTCAGCTGCAGTTTCATTTTCAGGTACCCACTTGTGAGATTTAGGGTAAAAAAGAGTTTGAAGCTGTCACAATGTACAGGTCTCCTCTATTGCAGCAACGAGTAAGGACTTTCATAATTAATTCAAGCACTTGTGTATGATCTCTAATCTAATGTATGATTTAACTAGATCCTGCTCTTCTCTTGATTCAAACTGTGACTGAGACTATTTAAGCAGTGTTTACACAGAAATTTCTCCAAAGGCCAGCCCTGCCCTGTTCCCAGTTTGCAGCAGTGTTTCCTTCAGATCCAATGTGGGTCTGAGTGGATGTAGAGCCTGTCCTAAAGCAGGTTTTTTCTTTGCCTGCTCTGCTCATGCCATACTGAAACCACAGCAGGAACAAATCTAATTGTGCTTCTGGAAAAGGTCCTCCCTTGGTGTTCCTTCACAGCTGTTTTGTGTTCCAGCCTTTGCCAAATCCACAGGGGCAGTTTGGGGTCACAATTCCCTGTCTCATTTCCTAAGTCCGTCCATCCCTCCTTCAGATCCATGGGAGTTTTGCTGGTTAAGGAACACCTGAAACATCAATGCTCACACCAGATTTCAGCCCCTTCCTGAGCTATCACTGCTACTCTTGGAATTTCTATCCCAAGAGATTCCTTTCACAGCAGAATAGTCTTTTTCCAAAAATTTCTTTGTCCGAAGTGAATTTCTACAGTTACTTTGCTAGACAGTTTTCCTTGAATTTGTTACATAATAAAAAACCAACCTGACAATTTTGAATTTAATTCCCACTTGAATTTTAACACAATCCCCCCTGGTTAATTTTCCTAAATTCCTTCATAGACTGTATCACTATGAGACAAATAAATATCCCAGTGGGTTTTGCACTGGCAGGATGCTACAGTGTCCCTCTGTTTCCTTGTCACAATGGTTCCAGCAAACAGAGCAGCCTGATTGCCTCTTTAAAGGTGTGAAATCAGGAGCGTGGTGCTAAATAAAGCTGTGATGATCTGCATAAATTCTGGGTAGATTTGAAAGTCTGCATTTAAAACTATGATAAGAAAATACAATTAAAAGATCAGAAGGGATTCAGTCAGTTTAAATGATTAGAAATTAATTCAGACCTGCTAGAAGGTGCTGTTCCCCTGCTTTAAAAGGGATCAGAAGAGCTCCCAGTCTGAGTTTAGCACTGCATTTATTAAATGCGTGAAACATTGAGTTCTTGTACCTGGAGCTCTGGTTATAAAACCCAAGTTACAGTTTGAGTTCCTGCACACTCTGCAAGCCCATAAAGAATTCTCCACATGCAGCTCCCCAAACTCCTTGGTCCTTCCTCCTTGAGAAGACTCTGAGTGTTCTTGTGTCCTTTGCCCTGTGAGTTCAACAGGGGAGTGACAGAATTTCCCCTCTGGAGAGGGGTTTGGGATGTGTGGGGTTTATCTGTGCTTCCAGCAGATCCAGTGCTCCTGTACAACAGTGGGAATTCCATATAGGAACTGCTGGATCTGGAAAAGCCTCTTCTTTCAGCTCAGTGGAAAAAGCAAAATGATTGGATGAACTTTTTTCATTTTTCCTATCCTCAGCATTAGGAAAAGTTTTAAGCATTATTTCTTAAAGATTTAAAATTATATTACACTGTCATTAGACTATCATCAACCTTCTCTGCAGCCACAGTGAACCCAAGTGGAAAAGAAGAACCCCGAAAATGAAATAAAATCAAAATGGATCCCCATTTGCATTTCTATTAAGCATGGTTGGGTTTTTTTAAAAAAGCCTTCTAAATAAGACCATATTCTATGGATATGATTTTTAGTTGTCCTTCTTTGACAAATCAAAATTCCATGCACAGTCATTAAAAAAACCCAAAAAACTAAAACAAAAACCACCCCAACAAAAAGAGGTAGAAGGAAAACAAAAGAAAAACTGATCAGAAACCAAAAAGAAGTTGTAGAAACAGTTCTTCCTTTTGATCAGAATAACTTCACATAGAAGAGACTGCTTCAAAGCTCAGCAGTTTTCTGGGAATTATTGAACCTTGAAGAGAGAGTGTTTCAAGTGATAATCTCCTCTTTTTGTGGTGTGGACTGCACGAAATGGCCCTAATGAGATTCAGTTCTAATGTCACAGGCTTTTTATAGCTGTATTTTAATCTCTGCTGAGGCCACCCAGGATGAGTGAATGAACAGCATTTCTATTCTAGAGAAATAAAACTCAGTTTCAAGATGAGGTGGAGATGATTTGTGCATTTCTCCACACAGAAGTTCTGATGGGGGAAAATGGAATGGCAGGGTGTTCATTAACCCCTCAGAGGGACACACAGTGGTGGCACTTACCTGGATGACACTATGTAATATGGGCTGGGGTGGGGATTGAATNCAGTGGGAATTCCATATAGGAACTGCTGGATCTGGAAAAGCCTCTTCTTTCAGCTCAGTGGAAAAAGCAAAATGCTTGGCTGAACTTTTTTCATTTTTCCTATCCTCAGCATTCGGAAAAGTTTTAAGCATTATTTCTTAAAGATTTAAAATTATATTACACTGTCATTAGACTATCATCAACCTTCTCTGCAGCCACAGTGAACCCAAGTGGAAAAGAAGAACCCCGAAAATGAAATAAAATCAAAATGGATCCCCATTTGCATTTCTATTAAGCATGGTTGGGTTTTTTTAAAAAGCCTTCTAAATAAGACCATATTCTATGGATATGATTTTTAGTTGTCCTTCTTTGACAAATCAAAATTCCATGCACAGTCATTAAAAAAACCCAAAAAACTAAAACAAAAACCACCCCAACAAAAAGAGGTAGAAGGAAAACAAAAGAAAAACTGATCAGAAACCAAAAAGAAGTTGTAGAAACAGTTCTTCCTTTTGATCAGAATAACTTCACATAGAAGAGACTGCTTCAAAGCTCAGCAGTTTTCTGGGAATTATTGAACCTTGAAGAGAGAGTGTTTCAAGTGATAATCTCCTCTTTTTGTGGTGTGGACTGCACGAAATGGCCCTAATGAGATTCAGTTCTAATGTCACAGGCTTTTTATAGCTGTATTTTAATCTCTGCTGAGGCCACCCAGGATGAGTGAATGAACAGCATTTCTATTCTAGAGAAATAAAACTCAGTTTCAAGATGAGGTGGAGATGATTTGTGCATTTCTCCACACAGAAGTTCTGATGGGGGAAAATGGAATGGCAGGGTGTTCATTAACCCCTCAGAGGGACACACAGTGGTGGCACTTACCTGGATGACACTATGTAATATGGGCTGGGGTGGGGATTGAATGATACCTTAGGATTTTAGCTTTTATATTTTTCATATATTTTTAACCTTGTAGTTCTTTAGTGTAGAACTCTAAACTCCATTCACAGTGTGAGCTGCTGCTTTCCCATTTTGGTCAGACACAACAATTCCTCTCCAGGCCTGGCAATCAAGGACACCTCACTGCCTCAGGCCCTGAGAAATGTAAACAAAAGTGAGTTGGGGGGAGCAAACTTGGGGTAAGTTACTTCATTACCTGAAGCTGTAATTAGAAGATTAAACCCCAATGTGCAAAAGGAGCAAACTTCTAAAAGTGTGAAAACCGTGACCCATTTTTGGGTGTAGCCCCTGAGAGGGCTTCATCTGCCCAAAATCTACCTGAAGGCCCTTCAATAAATATAACTACTTTTTATTTCCTTCATTTTGTCTAGCCTCTGTTTTTAAGTAAGCCTAAAAGGGCATCAGGAACCCCACTGATTTCACAGTTTTGCCCTCTCTTGTTATTCATAACATGTTCTGCCAGCCTAGGATGTCTCAGGTCCACTTGAAGGAGAATTTCTCCTAGCCTGGACCATGGGCATGGGGACAAATGCCCTGTCCCCTCACTGGTGCCACTCTCAGGGGCTGCACCTGTAGCATCAACTGAGCCTGGAGAATCCCCACAGTGCTCATCACACACAGACCCAACAATGCTCAGCCTGGGCAGGATTCAAACAAAAGCGGCTTCTCATGGTTAATATTCCCTCACTTTGGCACTGCAGCAGAATGTTTCCCTCCTGTGATTCTCAGATCCAAATAGAGCCTCTCTGTGATGCTGAAAATCTAAATTTTGTGTCTGAAGGATACTGCTCTGATTCACATTCTGCCCAGTGCCCCTCCTGTCATCCCTCTGCAGCAAATGCTTCTCTGTAAGATGTGCCATGAGGGTTAATGGCTGTGCCACAGAGCTGACAGCTTTACAACTCTCTGTGTCACTCTGCTCATGCACAAGATTAGTTTTTGCAATCCAGAGCCTCTGAGAGTTTGTCAGAGATTGTTTGGACAAGAACAGATCACTTAGTCTCTGAAGTGTGACATGGCTATTTGTTTTTTGTTCAGCTTTCCATATCAAACAGCACATCTGGGGATTCTGGCTGGAAATCAGCTGTTTTTCATTCAGAAACCTGGTCCTGGCGCTTCCCTGTGTCTGAACCCAAAACGTATAAACCTTGTGGCAACAATTTGTTGCATCTCTATGGCATCATCTCAATCTTTAATGCCACATAGGAATGCACATAAAAATGAGTTGCATACTTTCTTTCAGTAGTATAATCTGAGGAACACATTGAAAAACCTAAGACAGAGGTTACTCCAAGATATAATAAGACAACAGATTGTAATTAAAGATTATCACTGCAATGAGAAATCAACTCTGAGGAGGTTCTAAAAAAAACCCAACCTCCCAAAAACCTCCCTTAAACCAAAACCAACACATTAATGTCCTTTCTCTGCATGGAAAGATTTGAAAATATTTAACATCAATCCTAAAAAAACCTACTGGTTCCATTGTCATTGATAGATTAAGCACAAGAATGAGCAATAAGAGTCTGATGGACATCAATTTTTCAGTAAATTTTAAGATGTATCAGAAGAACCTTTGAATTCTGATAATGATTTCCACTGGAGGTAATTCTGAATTCTACCTCCCTGTTTAGACAGCAATAAATCATTAACGCTAATTTATGCCTTGTTTATACTCCAGGATTGTTTTTAATCACTAACCATGGCTACCCATCAGTGAAGATATCCTAAAACACCAGTCAACTCCAAAATTAAACTACAAGTCCGTAATTCCTGTGCCCTCTATCCTGACCTTGTTTTTCTATTCCACAACACCCATGGACACTGATGGGAAATTAAGGATGATAAATAGGAATGCTTGGAGGAACTCACAGCAGGGAAAAGGTAACTACTGAAATCAAAGCTCTGTCAGCTGAAATGTGAAGCAAAGATTAACTGAGATAGCAAAAGCTACAGAACAATGCATTAACTTTGGAACACTGGAATTTTTCACGGTTTATGGAAATTATTTCAATTACAGGTCGCTACTGCAATTGCAAACCAGCAGATTAGAAGCAAAAAACAACATCAACAACTGGAATAATATTCCAAAGAACTGTTTGAAGATCCAGACTACCAGGTTGCAAACACGTCTCATTGCTATTAGAGGTAATCACAATACTGGGATGAGAGAAGAAAAGCAGGATTTCCTCACTAGAGCTTAGCTGTATTATTTTGTCCTTTTATCTGCCAAGAGTCACCTCATCACAAGATTTCAAACACTTGTTGAGCTTTCTGGCTTAGCCTGGGACTGAACTTCAGCTACTCAAATCTTGAAAATGTTTTTTAAAGGTATCACCTACAGTTTTCTCTAAACAATGGACTTCTTTCCTGTGTTGAAATTACCTTGATCGGTGTTTCGGTATTCTGACTTCTCTGCCGCCATTTAGTTGCAGCCTCAGGAGCAAACACAAAGTTTTTTAAAGCTGCTGCCATAGCAAAAGGCAGGATTTCTTCTCTTTTCCTTTCCAATGTTTCCTGCAAAGTCTCAAGATCAAAAGTAAGTGTTTTCTGGGCCTAGGATAGTTCAATGAGCAGTAGTTATTTTCTAAAGCCAGACAGATTTTTCTTCTACTTTGACAGCAATTTTGGAATGATGTTCTGTGGAACTAATTTGCAAGGAGACATCATTCAGGATGTTTAAGTACCTGCCTGTTTTCCCCACCAAATCTCAGATTGCTGGGGAACATAAAGAATGGGTTTTGGGCTATTCCTTTTTAATAAATCCATGAATTGTAAAATGTAGTGTGTGCATGAACTACTAAAGAAAGGAAACTCAAATTGTGACCCCAGCTTCGTCCCAGTTGAGGATTCAATGGTACAACCAAACACTTCAGTGTGGTGAGACTCCAGAGGCTCTGCATTGATAAAGAAATAAAATTAATTATTGACTATAGGTAGCAGAGTTCCCCTCTGATGTGAGGTGATTCAGGGCTGTACCAGCCATTATTTTCAGCGTCTGGTCTTTGAAGGGATGAAAAATTTCCACTGGGCCTAACATTAGCATGAGGATGCTCTGCCAGTAGCAGATCACAGATCAGCCTCCAATTTTCAGGAACAAAATGTCCTGGCAGGAACACTGTGGACAAAATGCTCTGGCATTATTGGGGAGTGCTTCTGTCTTGATATATGGAAGTGAAAAGAAAGGCAATTGAATCATGCCTGCAGCGTGCTCAGCCAAACTGTGTTTTCTCTGTGTTTTCTCACCCAGTGAAAATACAATCTATATCCCAGATTCATGGGCTTCAGGAGCCTATGGAGTTTAATACAAGGAAAGAAGTCAGAAGGAATATTTCACCATGGCCACTTTTATCACCTCAGCCGTACAGAAAATAGCATAGAAAATGCAATAGGGAAACACTGAAACCATCCAAACCCCTCCCAAGAACATACAACAGGATAATAAAAGCACCTAGAAGGGAATTTAACTGCTGATGGCAGATTGAACTCCTCCAAAAAGGTTCCTATGGCACCAGAACCAGCTTCCCAAGGAAGAGCCTTGCTCGTTGTACCAGCAAGGACGTCCCTCCTTGGAAAGTGATGGCTTTGTTACCTGTGAGTGTGGCTTTGTTACCTGTGAGCAGCCGCCTGGCAGGAATCCCCCTGCTCTGCAGCAGCCACTCAGCAGATGTTTGTGACTCTGCAGCTTTGCCTCTGAAACCATCATTCTCTCTGATAGGTGGCAGGACACAAAGCCAGTCAAGAGCATGGAATGCTCTTTTGGGGAGCTCTGGAGGCCTCTGTAAACTCCCTTTTTTTTTTTTTTNTGGTAGAACAATCATTTAACTCTGAATTTATTGTGGCTTCATTCCCTAATCAAGCATCACTCCCCAACAAACCATACGGTGAGACCAGGCCTGGAACTGGAGAGGAAGTGACTGAAATCCCCTAGAAACATCCCAAACACACAAACAAATGGAAAAACAGCCTGTCCCAGCCCAGGAACTCCAGTGCTTTTCCCAGCCATGATGATTTGTGGTGGAACAGCAAGGTTGTCACAGGGTAATGTGATAGTGCTGGGCATTCAGCAGGTTTATTTGGGACAGGAAGGTTTCTATTTGATTCCCTTCCTTCCCACAGAGCACTATTCATGTGCATAGTGACATCTCCTAGAACTCTGTAATCTTTGTCTTTTAGAAAATAATTCCAAACATGTATCAAACTGAAAATTGTAATTAACTATCCATCTGCAAAAAAGCATGAGAGCTTTCCCAGATGACATGTTATGGTGAGAAAGTATTAGTAACTCATTCCTGTGATTTATCATCCCATAATGCTTCTTAAATTTTCTTTAATAATTTTAGATAATTATTTTAAATGCCTCTTTTGAAACTCAAAGCTGGAACACTTTTAAATAACCCACTGATGGAAGCACTAGGAGGCTTTATGAATCCATGTGTCTCCCTCTCTGGAGACATCCCAAACCCACCTGGATATGTTTCTGTGTCACCTGCTCCAGGTGACCCTGCCTTGGTGGGGGTTGGACTGGGTGATCTCCAGAGGTCCCTTCCAACCCTGGCTGCTCTGGGATTCTGGGATAAAGGGCCATCTTTAGCAGGTGCCATAAATGCCCTGTGAAACTTTCCAAGAAACCTGCAGAACTTGCTTTTCTAATTTTCATAATCTTGTAAAAGCTGTTTGCTGTGCACCAACAATGCTGATTTTGTACCAGCTCAACTCCTAGAGATTCTTAAATGCCCACACACAAGGGGTAGAGGGAGGTGCTTTGCAATTTGCTGGAAAAGCAACCAAATCCATCAGAGAGAGAAGTGAAGTACATTCCCTTACTTGGAATTTAACACTTCACTTATTACCAGGCAAACATGGGCTCCCAGATACACAGAAAATCTGTTTGTTTGAGCATATGGGAGAAAGTGCTGTAAATATTTCCTGGGGTTTGTGTTTTTCAACAGCCTGCCCTATTTAATAAATGAGTGGTTTAATCATGCTTCTCATTAGTTCCCATCAGGTTAGATCACAATGTGCCTGTTAAAACCTGCTTGTGAAAAGAAAAACACGATCAGACACTCAGACACTTCCCTATTTTTCCCAGTACTTCCTACAGCAGTGTGTTGCTGATCAAACCTCAGCATTCCCTACATGGATTTCATAAAATGGGAAATATGGATTTGTTGTTCACAGCCCAGGGTGATGCACACATGGACCCTTATCCGGATCTGAGCCAGGAATACATTTTATTAGGTACTTATTCTTATTTTTATTATTATTATTATGTTCCATTCTGCCAAAGTCCCACACAGCTGCAAGAATACAAACACAAAGGGCAAATATCTAGTGCTTACCTTTTGTGGTTCCTTAAAAGCAACTCTAAAAATGCTGGAATACCAAGAGGAATTGGCAATAGTTGAGCCCTGGTGCTTCACTTGGGCACACATTTGCTGCTCCAGGGAGGAACCAGCACCACAGGTGGTGCCACTGCTCCTCCTGGCATGGAACAGCAGCAGATACTCAGGGGCACAGGAGTGCTGGAGGTCACCTACTCCTAGCTGCTTTGGGAATCTCACGGACTTCATTGGAAAAGGCTTCAAACAGGGAACACTTTTTGAGTACCCTTGGACTGGAGCTCAATGCCAGATCAAGCCAGTAACAAGCAATTATGGCTCCATTTCATTTCAGTACCCAGCAAATCAGAGATGCACCTGCATTTTCTTCCTCTTTCTCCCTCATTTTCCCTTTCTGCCTCTCCTTCACTATTTATGCACCATTTTCCCCCTTCTATATCAGTACAGCACTTCAGCACCTCATTTTCTTACAGAGATTACAATTTTTACCCTCATGTCTTAGCAAAAATCAGCTAACAACTTCTGGCATTCTTATTTTGAATAAGAATTTTGAATAAGCCCTGGTTCTCCCTCATGAATCAAAAACTTCAAATATGTGCCTTTCTGAAGCCTCAGTTGGACGCACAGGAATTGCATAGAACAGGAATTTAGTGCTGTGGGGAATTTCTTCCCTGCTATTCTTCCCAGTTTGCATCTACAACTCGCATCCATCCTGTGTTCAAAAAGTATTTCACAAACTCTCCTAAAATACATCTCTGAGGCTCCAGCATTCCCAGGGTGATTGAAACACACTGAACAATGCCAGACCTTTTCCTTACCAACACCTCACAGGCACTTCATTGCAAAGATGAAGATTCTTGCCAAAAGCACTTGGACTAAAGCTGCAAATAAACTTAAGTGTGTAAGGAGGAGGTAAATGAGTGACAGAGAACTAAAGTAAAAATATTTTCTAAATATTACCTACTCTGAACTCCCAAAATCAAAGCAGCAAACAGTTTTATTACAAAGCATCTGTAAAGCTCCATTAATCCAATAAATCTGCTGTCTAAATAATTGTTCTCTGTAGGGGTTTTGTTGAATTCACTGTGTTGAGTACATTTTTATTTGTTGGCAACTTTCCTCACAGTGTAGCACTATTTCATTTCGGCCTCTATCAAATATTACTTGTCATAGAGAATTGCTGAGTAAAAGTTTGGAATCTAGGTGAGAAGACAGGAAAAGCTGTAATTTGAAGCATTTTACCTTTAAAATGAGATTATTTCACAGCCATTCACCTCATAGCTGACCTACTTGGCTAACTCCTAAAGCACCAATATTGTGTGAGCACAGCTGCTCTGCAGTTCATGGACAACTGCATCAATCTAAACTGAAAAAAAAAAAAAAAAAAAAAAAAAAGAAGAAGANAAAAAAAAAAAAGAGAGAGAGAAGGAACTTCTGGGCTCAGGGTTTGAGCACCAGAATGAGAATTCCCTCCTTTTTCCCTAGGTCTGAGGTGGGAGGGCAAGTCCTGGACTGAGCTCCCCAGTTCTAGGAAGATTCAAAGATCATGACAGAGGAAGAAAGAGATGAAAAAATCAATGTAAGTGCAGAGCTGTCATCAATGACAGGAAAACCCTTAGAGAGGTGTTGGTCTTAGGGTCAAGATTCAACTCTTTGTTTCCTAAGCTAATTCACCATTTGACTCCTCTGCAGGCTCATTCCAGCCAATTTCCCTGCAGCATTCCCAGGAACTGTTCCCAGCTCCATGTTTCCTGGCCCAGCCAGGCAGGAATTAGAGCCTGGGGGCTGCTCCGCCCCCTGGGCAAGGAAAGCAAACTCTGCCTGGGGAGCAGGGTCCTCACTGCCAATCCAGAAAATTTACATCCACCTGCACATCCAAATATCCCAGAGGGAATCCAGAGCTGCATCTAGTGACTTCAGGTGAGAATAAAGAAAGCTGTTACATTCAGACCATTATTGTTCATGCTGCTTTGTGAATTTATTTCTTTAAATTTTCCACTTGTGCTCCTGCCAAGAGAGATCTATTAGACAGAAAGCAGCAAGAGTAAAACTTTATCATTTTGTTTCAAACTATAAAATAATTTACATCACATATTTTACTTACTTTTGTCTTTTTGTTTGTTTTTTTTTTTTTTTGAAACCACAAACATTCCAGCATCACACTGTAGGAATAAGAATAACAATAGAAAGCATAACCTTTTGCATAGTATTAAATGAACAGACAGAGTAAGTTCTTTATTTACAATTATTGTCTAGATAAAAAAATTCATAAAAACAGATGAATGAACATATATTAATAACCCCTAGTGGGATGGATTGCCAATGTACCACTGTATTGTTGTCCACAAATCTCATGCTGCTAAGTACAGTACGTAGAGAGCGAGCATTTATATATTGCAGGGAATTTTGACAAACCAATAATTTTGGTTTTTGATCCATTGTTCCCATCACAGAGAGGTCAAGCAATAAAAGAAAGGAATTGTGATGCACGACTTGTAGTTGAAAGGTCATAGCTATTCTGCTTTAAAAAAAAAGTCTATCATTTATCATATACATAAAGCACAGTCTCTGCTCACAAAAGCCCAAGTTTTCTATGCATCTCAGTTTATATATGTTTTACTATATATACACAGAATGCAGTGTTCATTTTCTTAACAGGTTTCAAGTGTGTGAATGGTACCTTAGGGAGGGCTACTCCTACAGGAAAAAATTCTAAAAAAAATAAAACCAAAACCAAACCAAAACAAAACAAAAAAACCCGAGAAAAACCATGAAGAGTGTTTGAAAACAAAAAAGGCAAACAGTCAGTGTGTTAAGATGCTGAAAAGAAACTGTTCCAGTATTAATAGCTTCTGTAGATGTTCAAGTCCAAAGCTAGAAGCTTCCCTGTTAATTGATACCACTTTTGTCTTCTGGACAGAGATCCCACAGAGAGCCAATCCGTGCTGTACAGGGGGAACCACTGATTTACAGAGCCCGATCCTGACTGTGTGCCCATTCCCGGGCTGCTACCCCAGCTAGGGGCTCCTGCCAGCTCCCAGTGCCCACGGGCAGCTGGGCACCCTGCTGGGCTCAGCCTGGAGCACAGGGCTGAGGATGAGCCAAAACCAGAGGAGCTCCTGCCCCAGAGTCCGGCAGCTGGCAAGGGGAGCTGCTGAGAGCTTTACCTGGCTGAGAGTCCTGATGCACCCTGAAAAGCCCTGGCTCCAGCCTGCAGTTTGGCCATGGGTCTAAGCTTGGTTTGGAGAGTTCTGGCTTGGTTTAGCTGCTGGGACTGCAGAGATGCACCACATTATGGAGCCAACTTTAGGACCACCAGGAAAACACCTTAACAACTCAATTGCTCGAGATGGGTTGGAGGGTGTTTGGTTCCAACACGCCTGGCATAACTGATTGTGTAATTCCACATGTCTTTTGCACTGTACAGTCATGGAAAAAAATCATATGCTGAAAAGTCTCCAAGCAAACTTTATATTAAATACAAAAATTAGTTCTGAAAAATCTGTGATCCACAAAGTGCTTAGCATTCAAGTGGTTGACATAGCAATTATATAAGCTTATAATTTTAAATTTTTTAGGGCTGTTACCATCTTGAAAAATGTTTTTCATCTTCCATACTGCAGGTTTTCAAGGCAGCTTTCTTGGTAGAAAGCTCAAGGTCAAATAATGTATTACTGTGTCACTATAGGAACACAAGCTTGGTTAAAAAAAAATATCACACAAAGCACGTCTCAATACACAATTAATGAAGATTCATTCAGTCCTAACAGTGCAGAAATTATATTTTTCTTTAAAAAACCCCAAAGTAACAACCTACAGTGATTTTTGTCCAAAATGCCAACAGCCCATACTTTGCAAAGAATAAGGAAATAAATGCCTGAAGTACTAATTGAAAAGGATTAACACAGTATATCACAAGATTTTAACATTTGTTTTATCTCCATATAGACAAACCAAATATAACTTATTTTAAATTATAAACTCATTTAATGTCTCTCTAAAAATAGTTTTCAAAGCCATTGCTGTATGTCTAAAGAATAAAAGAGCCTCCATTATTGTATGTTGCACCAAAACAAGTTCAAACAGGTTATCAGAGGGAAGGAAGGAAAGAAAAAAAAAAAAAAAAAGAGAACCTGATCATTTCGATTTTTATCTGAAACAAAGGAAGCCTGGTTTACCTCCCTGTATATAGGATCACAATGCTACATCCAATGTGTTATAGTTTGGCTTCTTTTGTTATTTGCTAGCAGTATCTACATTATTAACCAAAAAAAAGAAAAAAAAAAAGAAATCAGGCAGAAATCAGAGCACGGTTGTAATAAAATATCCAGGGTGTGGGAGTACAGACATTTTCAATGAGCCGAGCTGAGCCATTTTTATACTACTTCAGCAGGAAGTGCTTTCTTAACCCTACAAATAGTTAAGGATATTATCTACAGGTTTGTAAACAAATTACATTCTTTTTTAGGACATAAATAAGTTAAAATAGTCAGAGCAATTTGAGCAGAAACAAGGCAACATGCCAACAAAGAAACTTTATATATATATAACTATATATATATAGATAGATATATACATATATATAATTAATTATCTATATACTTATATGTATATATCTCTATATATAGTTTCATAAATGTTTAAGTTCCTCTGTCCAACTGGTGCAAATCTACTGTGCAAGTTAAGCTTTGCAACTTCAAAAAAGTTATTTAAATTAATCTATACAACTGAGTCCATGCCACACAAGCATTTCAAAAAACTCACAGACCAGTGAATTGGATAAATAGCCTCAGAAAGATGTCCTCTGCAGTTCCTGCTTAAGGAGGAAGAAAAAAACAAAACCAAAAAGGAAATAAAAACAAAGAGAGAAAGAAGGGCCAGCAGTGTACAGTACATTCATGCAGGAGGATATTTTTTTTGTTTGTTTGTTTGTTTTTGTTTTTCTGAAAGGGAATGAGGGGTATGTAAATCAGCCATTCATTCTTTCCCCAAAACCATCGTGATCAACAATTCATTCACTTGTCTCAGAGTGAATAAGAGTTCAAACAGCTTTTCAGCCAGCAATGTTTTTAATATATATATTTATATATCTCAGTTGCTGTGGGGTTTCATATTTTATTTTACTTTAACTTTTTATATTTCCTTTTTTTTTTTTTTTTTTTTTTTTTTTTTTTTTTCTCGTTGCCTTTTTCGCTAAAGTGCATGTTCCGGGCTTTTTATTT
>VZTR01005363.1:439498-458007 GCA_013400775.1 Chaetops frenatus
TATACTGCATCAGGCAAAAAAAAAAAAAAAAAAGAAATAGAATTTTAGATACTATTTTTTTTTTCCCATCAGAAGAAAAAGGTGATATTCAGAGTGTCAGTCCTAAGTACAACCATCTAGGCAAAATCTCCCAAGCCTGGTAAGCACCAAGAGCTGTGTTCTGGTTGGTAGTGTGTGGGCTTATACTCGAATGTTTACCTGGCTTCATCTAAGCCAAGTATCTGGAGTTTGGTTCACATTCATTTCAGGCTCAAGGTTAAAGACTCACAACCTCTTTTTATTTCACTCTCTCCTGCTGAACCCTTTTGTCCAATGTTCTCTAGCCCTCTGGGAAAACAAACACATTTAATATTCAGACAGTAGAGAGTAGGGCACTGCAACAGCAAATAAATTCAATACTGAAAGGTCAGTAAGGTGATTAGTATAAAATTGTAAACAAGAGGTCAATTTTGCAAAGAGATGCCAACTCTTAGGTGTAACTGAGACTATTCTAGGTCAAGACTAGAGCTGTACAAAGGTAAAGGACTTTGGTCAAGGACTATTGCATATGGAAAGCTTTGAAATAGAAAACATCTTCAGTATATTGGTATTTGTTTAGTTTTGAAGCCTCCCAGTTTTAGGTGAGTAAAATCAGATTAAGTCTCCACAGGAGATGCTGCATGAATTGGCTTCACCTGTAAATATTGTGCCTTGTATGTTCTGGGGAGTAAGATGCAGAAGTTGAGGAAATTCAAATATAAAGTAAAAAAATTATAAAAATTAGGATATCTGGTTTTCTGCTTTAATGACTGAAACAGATGTATAACATTATCTGTGCTAATCTCCACATAAGCTGCAAGTGCTGCTCAAAATTCAAACCACGGGCAGCAAGGAAAGTAGAGCACTCACACAGGCCTGATTGTCATTCCACAGAATGTTCACAGGGCTGAATTCCCCTGTATTTTAGATTATAAGAGCAGAGCCCTGTGCAGGGCTTCCACTTTCCACAGCAGGATTGCTGCAAAATTATTAAGTTTGGCATTTTTGTATCAGATTTAAATAAATCACACAAGCCTTTGAGAGAACCTGTGTGCTTTAGGATCTAACCCTTCTTGCCATGGCACACCTCCACTTGAGGGCTTGAGTTTATATTTAGGCTCTAAATCTGCTTAATTATACTTCAGGAAGAAGATTTTGATTTTTTGCATATCCCAGCAGGGTTTTGTCAAATCTTGGTTACAGCCAGTGGGAAGTCCTAGGCTTTAGTATGGAACCCCAGTCTCTGGTTCCATGGTGCAACTTTTATAAACATAATTTTAGCCGTGGGTTTCATTTAAGTTCTGCTTGTTCCATTTCCTTCTGTGATGATTATACCTTCCTGTACAGAAAATGCCCACGGGGCTTGGTCTGTGATCTGAATTTAAATTGATATTGGGCAACAATCTTTGCCTCAACATTTATTAGAATAATAATTTCTTTAAAATTGTTCCCATTTTTTTTCATGCAAAAATTCCATCTGAACAACAATTTACCTCAAGTTTTAGCTCTGAATTTTGAATTTTTTTATTTATAGAAAATTAAATATGTAAGAAATAGAAATGCTGCTCATACACAACAGATTGTAAACAGTTAAATGAAACCTTTAAGGTTATCTCTTGGGAAATGGGCTGTGAGAGCCACTGGGACTGAGCTTGCTGAGTGCCTCACATCATTGTGACACAATTTGCAGATGCTCGTGGCCTCATGCCAGGCCACAGCAAACCCCTGGGTGACACCTCAATCTGTAAATGACAGCTCCTGCCCTCGTGCCACCCCCAGCAAATGCTGAATGCTCAACACTGCTCCCTGCACACGTTCTTGGCGCGTCTCAGAAATTGCAATTATTCTTTAATTAAAAGGGGAATGGGAAAGGTTGTCTTGCCATGCAGATTAAGCCCCAGTTCTGAAGACTGAGGCCCCTCCAAGTGAGGCAGAGCATAAATCCAGCCTTAAGGGGCTGTGCTCTACTCTTGAGTGAGGACACTTAAAAACCAACCAACCAATCAACCAGACAGAAAAATAAACCAAAAAAACCTTCTGATATCTGTATGATGGACAAATATCTCTGAGATAATTTTGTGACTGATTGGTGAGATTTTAAAAGTTGCTGTAAAATCTGGCGTGGCGACTATTTTCTCCTGTCTCACCATACAAGTGGCTCGTTTGAGGCCACTGTTGCTGGGGTTAATGCAGTGAAAATGTTCAAGTGATTCCATTAAATATTCACTTCTCAAAACTTCTGACAAAACTGAGAGTTCTCAACAGAACCAACAAAAAAGAACTCTGGGAGGTCTCCTTTTGGTAGGGCTTGGTTTGGTTTGTTTGTTGTTATCCCTGTGCTTCCTAAATTTAAAAATTAGAACATTTTCTGAAAGATAGGAGGGGTTTTTTAAGGGATCCTGGCTGCTTCCGCTTGGGAAGAGTATGAACTCCATATGATAATGAGAGGAAGAGCAAGTACTAAGGAATATTAAATGTGTGTCTTTCTTGGAAAATCTGAAACTGTTCTTTTACAGGGGTTACCTATTGCTAACACAAACATCTGAGAACCAGGAATACACAGAGTAGTACAGTTTTGTCTACAGTTTACTTTGTGTACAGTTAGATATTCTCACCCTCTACCTGACTAAAATATCTAGTGGTAAAACCTTTAATCACATTCTCAACTTTAAGCACAAGATTTTTGGGGTTACTAATTCTGAGCTTCAAAAGGATAAAAAAGAGGTTCCACTGCCCCAAGGTTTTGATTCTTTTCCCCCAAAATAAAACATAGAAAGAAATGTATATAAAACACAAATTCACCAAAGGTTGTACCTGAACCCACCCTTAACTCTGCAGTATCAGAGCTTTCAAATGATAGAAGTTTGTGTGTGTAAATATGTGTCTGAGAAGATCTGAAACCACCTTGCTTAACTTCCCCATATTTTCATTTTCTGTAGCTCAAATGTGTGCATATAAAAAAGGTGTGCATATTTACTGTGCATTTAAATTAATTTTCTGATTTTATCAGAATACAAAAACTACCAGGTTTTAATTTGCAGGAATTTTTGCTCTCTTTATTTAAAACTGCAACATCTTTTAAAAGAGACAATGGACTCATGGACCTCACTGCTATCAATTAGTGATGACACTCAGAAATTTGTAATTTGTTATTGGCAAAAACATCCTGACTGGCTAAATTGGGAAACTTTAGTATTGTATTAAATATTCCCTTTATAAATGGCTTTTAATTAAGGGATTCCACAACTCTCAATGGGCCTTATTTGTGAATGGCTGCTGCTTACAAGCAATAACTTGCTGACCTGTTTCACAAACCGCTGTAGGAGTAGATACATTTCACAGGCAGATTTCTCTTTAAGCAGGCACTAACCTTTGAATCAAACATTAATTTGCCAGAAAATACTAGAGGAAAAATCCATTTAAAAAAAATAAATGGAAAATGTTATTTTAAACCTGAAGAAGAAATCTCACTGATTGGTGAGGTGTCACAATGAACTTTATATTATAAAGCAACACAATTAGTAAAGAACTTCATAAATGCTGTTAAATTAGACTGACATGTCAATAGGGGACCATGTGATGTCTACATTTTTTTTATTAAGTATTTATTGATATCAGCCCCTCTCCATTTTGGGCACTCAAAATGACATCTGAAATATCCCAATTGTTGAAATATTCTGAGCGAGTTTCAAGAACCAGACCCTGTTTTCCTTCCTATACTCTCAAGGTTTTCCTTTGATACTCCCCATAATATATTTACATATATTTTTAACAATCTTGAAGAGTGGGGAAGGCTTCAAAATCAGAAGTACAATAATCCCATTATTCCTTTCCACCCCAGAGGAAAATGGGAATGATTTGGGGTTTGAGCCATTCTGAGCACCACAGAAGAATGAAGCCAGTCCTGTCTGCCCACAAACATTTTAAAAACAGAGCTTAAAAAGTGACCTAGATGAGCATTTTGCAACTGGGAATTCCTCAAAAAATACCAATTCATAAAAACATCCCCCATTTCTATGATATTTAGATTAGGAAAGGCTTTTCAGGTTCTAGAAGATGAGCAACCCACTGTAAATACTCCATTTAAAAATAAAAACCATAGGGGTTTTACTTGATGAGGTTTTTTCACTGCCATTCATAAGTTTGTGTCTTTGTATGAATAAATCAAAATTTTCCCTAAGTGTCATAATTTCTGATTTAATACCAGCAGACATTCTGCTGTGGTAATAAAACACCAACAGTCCAGAATAACCACTTTAAAATCCCAGTCTCTAATTGTTCTCTGCCATGGAGATCCTCATCTCTGGAAAGCTTAAAAAAATCAATCACCTGGATTTTCTTTTACAGAATAAATGTGGCTCTAACCACGAGGAGCTCTGGAGACCTGTTTTAGCTCTCCAAATGAAAGATGACAAAGGCTGGAGCAGATCCTGCTTTCTCCTATTAAGAACAAGAACTCAAGAATGTCCAATGCTTGTTGCTTTGCTGCAGTGGAGAGAGGGAAGATAAATTGTTATTAGATCTTTCCTCTCAGAGTGCTGGCTACAGCATGTTAGGGAAACATTTACCACAGCACAAAGAGCCGCTCCCAGTTTCCTGCTCAAATGGAGAAATTCTGTCCCAGGGAATCATTCCCTGGATGAAAGGCTGCTTTGGGATTTTGGGGTTTTGTGCCCTGCTCAGTGTGCAAATGAGAGAACCTGGGCTCAGGATCCTCCATGACTTCACTTCTGATCCTGCTGCTGCCCTGGAATAGCTGAGGCTGTTGGGATGAAAGTTACCAGGCCAAACTTCCCAAGAAAAAATAGGAAAATATAGAAAAAGCTCCAAGAAGCAATTGCTTTGGAATTGCAAAGTTGGAATCTAAATAGCTTTAGCAAAAATGAAATTTCTCCTTTAAATCCAACAAAGCGACAGGCACTGTGTTCTGCTGTGTATGAAAATACTTTTTAAAAGCTGAGCAACCATTCAACCAGAGATGAAAAAAAGCAAAAAAACTATTTCAGATATCTGTCTGATGGTCAAATACTTCTATTTTGTGATTGTTTGGTAAGGTTTTAATTGCAGCTATAAAAATCAAGTCTGAATGCTTGGTACGCAAATACTGAGGGGGTTTGCACTCAAACAGAATGGAAAGTCAAAATTCCTTTTTTCTGCAGGAGTTCTGGAATTTTATGCCCTTCTGTTGCCTGCCTTATCTCTGTCTGCCTTCCCTCTTTCTTTTGGCCAAACAGTTAAGAGCAATTTCTTTGTCTTTAGTAGTTCTTGTCCAGCTACTAAAACTTGTATAAGGAATATACCCAATTATCTTCTGAAGTGTGTGACAAGCTTGTAAACTGAGTTTTAGACATTGAAATATTCTTTTAACGCTGTAATAAAAAATAGCTATTCACAGTCCTGAATAAGTAAAAATCTAGAACCAAAGTTAGATCTTTCTGAGCAACTAGAATTTTTGTTACTGAAGCAGCCCTTCCTTATCAGCCATCTCAAAGATTTTTCATTCACTTCAGTACCCCTTCACTGGATATTTTGCCTTTAAAACCAAGCTGTGTCAGGATTTTAAGATTCAGAAATCTGCTTCTTCTAAGAAATCTGTTACCAGACCAATTTTGTTGTTTCAACACTGTCCTTTGACTTGTCTGTGGGTCCCTCCCACTTCAATGCTTACCTGCTGGTGAATTTAGAGATAATAAATTTACATTTAAATAAGATAGAGATAATAAATCTTAATGAGTCTTTCACCTTTCTGTAAAGTTTAATCCTTTAGCCTGGCATCATAAATTAGATTCCCTGTTCCTTGTTCTTTCCTTTCCATGGACATGTCTTTCCTGGACATGTTACAGAGAGTCTTCCTGGTGGAATGATCTGATATCTGAAAATCTCTAGAATCATTTAAAGTCTGTAGATTATAAGCAGGAGAAAATATGCCCAATGACACAGAAAACCTAACAGAGCCCTCAAACCAAATTAAAATCTCCTCCCAATGGGTAAAAAATGACCATAAATTCCTGCCCTCACTGTGAGTTGCACAGAGAGAAAGATGGAGCAACTCCTGGGGAGTATCTACTGTACACAAAGCAATCATGTCGAGGGGTTTTGAGCTAATTCAAGTGGGAGCAGAGCCTGGGGAGGGGCAGAGGAGCTGAATCTGAAGTGACTCTGGCTAAGTTGGCATCTCTGAGGGTCGGGTGCAGTAAGAATTCACACTCACGCCCAGCCGCTGCAGCAGAGGTGCTGGTAGGAGAGGAAAGAGCATTGGATAACGATACGTGACTAGGGCTAGAAATATTGGTTACATCCTGGGTCTGGCTTGTGACGGAGGACTGTCTCCTGAGAGCCCCCTGAAAGGAAGTGCCACTCTTGAAAGTATTGACTACTTCGATCTGTAACGGAGGAAAGAACGAGACAAGTTGCTTAAAGTATGGATACAATTGCACAACTGACAGGAATAATCATGAAAAACAACAAATCAACCGTGTACACGCTTCTACTTCAGCTGGAATCAGCTGTCCCTTTTCAGTGTTTTTAGGAACTATTCAAATTTTCTGTCTGGATAAAATGAGGCAGCTCTGTAGGAGGCAGTGGAGCTGCCTTACTTTAAACAGTAGAAGATTTGAAATCACAGGTTTTAAAAATTCAAACAATTTTATTTAGAGGTAAATAAAATTAACTGGAATATTTGACATAACTAATCTCCAATCTTTTTTTCCTACCAAGATTAAAATTACGCTGTCATTTCTCTCCAGGGGGAGAAAAATTCAGTCAGTCAATTGGAATTTGGGGGAGGGGGATGGGAATGACACACAACCAAACCAGAAAAACTTTAAAATTCAATATATGACTCTGTTTTGTCTACAAACTCAGGGTTGTCAGTACACTAGTTTAATAAAATAACTGTTCCAATATTAGCTGACTTTTTCTGTAATGAAAGTTTGTATAAATTTAGCATAGTTATAAAGAATATTTGGGTTTTGTAACAGGATATTTTAAAATACTAATATTTCATCTTTATACAGAGCACTTAAAACCACCCAGAAAATTATGTGGAACTGGATTGACTATTTGCAGCAAATAACATGACAATTTTCTACTTATTTTCATATGCCTGCTGTATTCCCTGTTTGACAGCTCCAACCTGAACACCTTCCTTTTATTCCCCATCACAGAGGATGAGTTGAAAACAGAGCTGAGTATTTCGAGGCATCCTTTGGCACCAGTATAAACTCATAAAAAGCAGGCTCTGGGTACAGAGGGAAAGCCAGGGATTGGCAGGAGTAAATCCCACAAATCCCTACACCCCACAATGTTCTCTCTGTTGTATCAGTGCAACCACAACAGGCAAAGCAGCAGAATATCCATGGGAGGAATCGAACTTCAAATTGCTTGTTTGAGTAACCCACTGTTACCAGATCATGCAACCCACATTTCTGGAGATACCCAGCCCAGAAAGAGGTAAATTGGTGGTATTTTTATCAATTAAAAAAGCACAGATCTTGGAGCAGACCATCCTAAATTTTCCAAGTGGGAAGAACTAGAATGAATTTGTGATTTTCTGCTGTGGTCAGTCTTAGGAATAAAACAATTTATAGGGCAGCATCTTTAATAATATGGATATTTCCCCTCCCTTAATCTTGTCTTTGGCCATCACTGTTTATCTTCCTGCGTGTTTTTATGGGAATAATCAACCCCAGCCAGCTGGAAAAGGGATCCCAGGTTACTGCTGTGCAATTGTCACAGTGAATTTTCCTCCACAAAGCCCAAGCAGCTGATTTGTTCTGTCTGAGCCCTGGTACCATTCCACTGTGCACACCCAGGGTTGGGCAGTACTCAGCAGTCCCCACAACATTGAAGAGCTCTGGTTTTGGCAGCAGACTTACATGTCCAGTGCAAATCTCACAGTAAATCAAAGGACAACATGAGGTGAGTGAGCATGTGGGATAGGGGACAAGGGGATGGCCAGCCGAGGTCCATGGAAAAACAACATGACTCAAGCCACTGGGTATGTGGCACATTACATACTCACCTGAAACGTTCTACAGAAGTGGAATTAAATACAGATCTTGGGTTGTCAGGGTTTAACCCAGTTGACAGAGCAGTCTTCAAGAGACACCATTCAAAAAACACTTTAAAGACTCTCACTGAGAATATGAAATGTGTATTTCTGTGATAAACCCTGAGCCAAAGGGCACTTCTAGATGTGCAAATGCCTTCCTAGCAAACTGAAAGCCTTTGGTACTAGAGTGAAAAGACAAGGGAAGATCTGTATTTAATGGTTTCTGCAGAGAACAAGAATTACAGCCATGTAATTTGCTTTCCTCCTGAATAAAGGAACTCCAGCTCTTCATGGATATAATTCCTGGTGGGAAGATGAAAACCTCCCCAGAATCCTAAAAGCTGAACATGCAGGGCTGTACTCTGCCTGAAGCCAAGAAAGACGAGAAGAACTTGGCCCAAAAGTTTATCTTCTCCCACCAGAAATTAAAGAAGAAGAAAAGAATTAATGGAAATAAATAGTGCATTTGGAATTAAGATGGAACTTTTTGATGGCAAAGGAATGCATTTATTTAGAACAATTCAAGCTGTTAAAAAAGAAAAAGGAAATGAAAACATATAAGTTCAAAAAATTTCCAACACAATATAGGATGCAGTTGTGTTCTGATTATAAGCCTTCAGGGAGAGAAAAGATAATGTCCTACATTGGAAGCTTATTTGTGAAGTTGAACTTTTTCACACCTGTCTCATTTTTCTCTATGATCTATACTCTTGAAGATCCACATTTTTAAGGTGGGCACAGATAATAAAAATATCAGTGATTAGCAATTTAAAAAAATAAAAAATCTGATAGTAGCAGAATAGTCCTAGGTGAACAGATATTTTTCCCTGATTTTTAACACAGAACAGATTTTTTGAAGCATTTCTGTTGTCATTAATGTGAGTAGGACCCAGGTCTCATCCCCCTAATCTCCAAGTAGGATATTAATTTAAACTTTTTAAAAACTTAAAACAACCGCAAACCTTTTCTGCATGAAAAAAACCCAGTTTCCATTCCACTTACATAGGGCTACCATGATTTTATTAAAATCTACATGAAAACCATAAAATGAGGTGCTGGCTTTTTACCCAACTTCAGAACCTCTTGCCAGGAGTGATTTTCACTGCTGGATGGTTTGAATTGGTTCAAGAGAAAAGTCTTTATGTTTTCTACATGAAAAATTAAGAGTGAAAAATGCAGTCCAGCACCTCTGTGTGGTTTTTAGCATCTGAAGAAGAGCAACATTTAAGTAGCTGTTGCCCTGTCACCTGTATTTTTTTTTCAGCTTTTCCGTTTATTCTCAGAACACTTCAGGCAGTTGTGTTCCACCTGATGCAGATAAAGCAAACTGAATTTCAGGATGATTGAAGGAGAAGAGGAAAGAATCAGGCTGGGGGTGTAAAATTCTGAGAAACTTGAGAAGTTTTTGAATCTCCTCACTTCAGAATGTTTCCATTCTCAAATGTGAGGGAAGTGGAGAAGCTTTCAATATACAAGTAAAAGAGGTGGGATGCATTTTTTTTTTTCTTGTTTTTTACTCAGATTATGTAATTTGGTCTGAAGGTGAGCTCAGTGAACTCCCCAAGGACTGTCAGACCTGCCTAGAGGGTGTGATCAGTCTTGAACAAAGACTTGGAAAAAATTGCAGAAAACTGTTGCAAATTCCTGTCTTGATGCAATTTCAGATCCCGTTTAGATTCTCCTCGAACTTGCATAACTAAGAGGAGTCCTCTGGGAAGCCTCACACCTCTGTGGTCATCTGAGAGAGCTTTCCAGGAAGGGAACCCTTCTATTCAGAGAACACACATCCATGCAGAGATTCCGTATTGCACGTTTATCAGACAAAAACATATCTAAAGGAACAAAAGGAGGTAAAAAAAAACAAACCAAAACCATCAGAAGTCAATAGCCAACCTCTGGCTCAGTTATGTACATTTTTCATACACAATTCTTTCAAGGAAATTTATGCATGTCTTCAAAGAAACAAAAATTTGAGTGGAAATCCCTTTTTTTTTGGTGTCTGGGGTTGAACCCTCTGTTTGAGAGCTGATGTGGAAGAAAAATCTCTTTAGCCCTGCAAAGTTTTGTCAGTTTGATGGGTTTAAACTGGAGCGGCACAAGGGAGATATGTTGGTTTTCTGCAAACAAACCACAGATTGTCACAGGTTCTTTGTTTCAGCAGTGAAGGTTTCTGCTGGGAGTTGGGGCCATCTGTCCAATAGTGACAGAAGAGAAAATAAGGGACAATAATCCAATTTTAATCCACACCAATAATCCACAGCACAACTGTGGAAACTGGTGTTGTTAGGATTGAATGACCAGTCTGGTCATGGGCCTAGAGTTTATTCCTATTCTGCCATCCTCAGAGATATAAAATGAGAGGGTGTTCTACCTTCTTCTTCCACATCTCCAGGAGTGCGTTAGACAGAAGAGGATTTCTGCAAATCCTCCCAGGGATGCTACAGACATCCCAATCTTCTTCCAGCAGCTGTTCGTCTGCTGGCCTCCTGAGAAATGTGTTATAAGGGAATGAATCCACCTGGATGGACCTCACGCACAAGCTCAGGGATGCTCCAGCAGGAACCAAATTTGACATAAATCCATCACTCTCCACTGGACACCTGGGCACTGCTTTTGAATCTGTTGGCCCATTTTCTTTTTTTTTCATTATCATTCCACAGATGTGAAATGGATGCAAAAAAAAAAAAAAAATCAAAGTCACTGACTAAATAAAATGAGCAGAAAAATCACAGAGGTTTCTTGGCAGAGAGGAGGGAGACATCCTACCAGAGGTGCTTCTACAACTAAGAGCAGAAAGGAAACCAAGATGGATGTTAGCAAAGAGATATAATTAATGTTCATTTGGGTTTAAGTAGTGTAACAGAATCATTTCTCTGTGAATTAAGTGGACAAAGAGATGCAGAACTAAGCTATCTCTCAGACGAGAAAGAGAACTGAAAGGATGTAATTTGCTTTGTGTTGCTTGAAGTTGTTTACACTCACCCCAACCAGAAAGACATCCTGACAGAAATGCCCACAGGCAACACTCCTCCTACAGCCACCAGGGAGAAAAGAATGCACATTTAGAGGTCATCTTTGCCTGAAGATCACCAATACCTGGGTAGCCATTTGTCACCACCGAAATTTGAATTTTTTCTAGTGATGAGTGCTCCCGACTCAATGGAGTCAAGACACACAAGCTTGAAGCTGAAGATCCATATATAATCACTTACCACACAATCCTGGGAACTCCCCAGCTCTTAATCTCTCTACTAGCAGTTTTTACCCTCTCTATTTTACGCTCTGCAGATGCAGTCAAGAGATCTCTCTGCTATAATTTGACATTTTTCCATAATTTTTTTCCAAATTCATGGCTGCATCTTCGTTCTCCACAAAAAAAATGTATCAATTTGTAGATGTGAAAAAGTAGAATGTGCTGTTTATCTTGGATGAAGACAAAAACCCAAAATCTTCTGAGACAAAATTGTTCTTTAGAAGATTCTTTCAAGAAAAAAATATCTTTTTTCTTAATTATTCACCTCTTTTTCTTGTCAGGCTCATGTAAAACATGCATATCTGATATGGTGATTTCTGTTCTCTGCTGCAAGCTGGCAGAAATACTTGATCTTAGAAAGATCAAGCAGAGCACACCTGAGTGCAATGAAACACTTCACTGAAATGGAAAAGGCAAAATACTTCACATGATTTTATTCAGCACTCCAGGACAAATTTTACAGCTCCTTAACCTGCACTATATTTAGCACCGTGGTTCAGTGCAAAGGTCTGGTATATTAAAAAATGTCCTGGATTTTTGTGTTCGGCAAAAACTGGGGAGAGATATTTCTCAGGAATTGTTCCTAGTAGCCAACTCTTACACCTCAATATTTAATGGCTGCTTAATTCCTACTAAAATCCAGAACTACATTTTTCATTTCCTAATAGGAAAGAAAATCAATCCCTTTTAATCATGATCAATGTGTGGAAGTGCCAGAACTGAACAGATTTATTTTTTTAATCAAATTGTACGTCATATTTCAGACTCAACAATTTCAATTATTCTGTTAATGCAGCAATGGCAGCAACAATGCTTTTTTTTTTGAGCAAATCAAACAATATGTTTTAGAAAGCTTTCATAATGTTCGGCAAGCTGACCTTGGCCAAGCAGCACAATTTTATGAGCTGTCATCACTCAAGGAGAAAAAGGACATCCAGTCATGGTATTCTCAAATCACAGATTCCTGGTTTTGCATTTTATCATTTTATATCTTTTCAGTTTATCTCTTCTGCTGCTCACACTGCTTTGCTCAGTTCCCCTATTTTGTTTTTCATGTTTTTCCTTTGAGAACAATTAACCGGTGTCATCCTCCACACACACAAACACTCCGTGGCTTTCCTGGTAACATTGTCTTGCCTTGATCTCACATTAAACATTTCTTTGGATGTTTTTAGACCATGTGGACATTTATTTTTATCATACCTGGGTTTGGATTCTGTTAAGTCCTCGGAACCAGAGGATTTGTCCACGTCGGAGTTCTCTCTCTGCATGATCTATTTCTTCAACATCTTCATTGAGCTCTTCCTCAGGGACCTCCTCCTTCTCAGTGAGCCTCCCTGCCTCCTTTAAAAACTTTAGCCTACTTGTGGGGATGGTTGCAATGACCTAAAATTATAAAAAAGTACTGAAAACATAAGCCTCATTCAGGAGCAACAGTATAACATTCTGCTAATTACAAAAGAGCAATCATATTTTAATAGGATCTATAAAAGCTGAGCTAAGCCTGTTCCTAACAACACTTTGCACTTGGACAACTCCATTTTAGTCCCAAAGATATTTAATTTACTGTGTAAACAGTCAGTATGACTTGCACCACTAAACCACAGTGTGGTGCAAGTTCAAGCCTGGGAAAATTCTTATCAATAAAACAAATAGAAGATAAAACAAGATGGAAATATTTTAATGTAATTATGTAAAGAAAACAAGATTGATAGCTCTGCAATTTGAGTTTAAGTATTTGTAATGAGTTATGGTAATGGGAGCAGAAAATTCGTTGCATCTCATAAATCTCACATTCCCTTGGTTCATGGATTCAGCTTCCCTTCATTCCAGCAGCTGGAATGCTTTCCTGGCCTTTATCAAAATTGAGTTTTCTGAAAGGTGTGGGTCTAGCTGTTTGACTTCTCACAGGGCTCTCCCTCACTCTGTGTCCTCATCAACAATAAATTCTGATTAACATAACCCCTCTTATTCTGTTTGCTTACCCAAGTGGTTCTTGGAAGTAACTAATACAGGACAATAATCTTTAAAAATTGCAGATACTGTGGCTAGACAATTATTTTAAATCCATTTCTATGTTACCCTTTTGGGCAGTCCTTTTCGCTTTGTTCTGATTCCTTGCATAAAACCAGGAGCAAATCATGGCAATTTAAACAAGACGTTACCTGGAACACACTGAATGCTTAAAGTAAATCTCCTACAAAGCCAACTATTAGACCCAGTTAACAAAAAACTACTGCAACTTTCTTCTTTGCCTTCATTTCAGCAGTGAGCAACCACAACTGTGAAGCCCAAATTATGAAAAAAGAAGAGAAAACCAAGACAGCTGCAGGAAAATTGGTGATGAGAGCTCTGGAAAACTGTAATGGATGCAGTGAAGACACATGGAAAGGTTCCAAATATTTTCAGGATGAAAGCAAACCTTTGAGTTTGCTGAGTTTGAGCTTCATGATCCACAAGACCAGTTTTATGATAATGTTTTTAAAAGACAGAATAAAAAGAAAAAATAACCAAACCAAACTCAGTTTCTACACTACTATAAAACCTTTCTAAAGGAGGTTCAAAAACAAGATGCAAATCTGGAAAATAATTGGTGTGACACAAGCAAAGACAGAACAGGAGAGAAAAAGAAAGGGTAAATGCTCATCAATTAAATACTTACTGAAAGTCCTTCAGCCTCCTAGCTTTCAAAACTACAATGCCAGCACTCAACAGAGAGAAACTACTGGAGACTCTGGGATCTGATCAAAGTGATGGTGATAAAGGATATTTAAGCCAATGTTCATAAAAACAACTCTATTGGGTCAGGACTGTGCGTGACAGAACATTCATCTCCTGCACCACCTCAGCCAACCTGATGAGACTCTGCTCCAATTCTTTTCCCAAGGTGTTTACATGGCTTTTTTTGTTATTCATTCATTTTCTCTATCTGCCAACATCCACCAGTTCAATAAACTGGATGCAGGTTAAAGAACTAAATATTATTCCCAGAAGAAATAATCACAGTTTTAAAAAGTGATCAGTAATTCTGGGCATGGGACACAAAATAATTTAGAAAGTCTTGGTTTTCAGAAGTGATGGGAACTGCTACAAAAGTGTCCCTCAAAGCATCTCAGATTGACTTCCTAGAAACTACTCCTTAAATTCCATCTAGAAGTGCCTGTTTTGACACTGAAACTTGGAAGCCTTGATTGCTTTTAGTGGTTCACAAGAACAGCAGGTTCAGGAGGTGGATAAAAAAATAAGAGCAAATTTGTTTTGTGCTGAATTAGAATGAGTCACAGCAGCAAAGAAAAGGCTGAGAAGGAAGAGAACCATCACTGCTAAAGGAAAAGAACTCTCTCTCACTGAAGAGCTGCATGCAGAAAGGTCTTGCCACAGACTGTAAATCATGTAAATATGGATATAATTAATTGGTTTTAGCTTATTTTCTTCTTTTCTGGTTACTAAATACCGACCACAAGGCAAAGATTTTTTTNAGTATTAGTCCTTGATGGCTATGTAATAGCCATGGATAACAAAATTTAGAAGCCAAAAAATTTACCAAAGGCTATGGGAAATTCTTCACAGCTGAATTAAGCAGTTTGGGTTCTTCTCCCTCTCCCTGCTTTACTTCCCCCTTCTCCAAATGGGTATTTTCCAAATAGTAGGGAAAAAAAATTTAAAATTCTTCCTTTCTGAAGTTATCAAACTGATTTTAGGTGTTCTTCCTGCAAGGCCTTAGGTCAAATCCCAACCTCAGGTAATAATTACAGCAGAACCCTCTAATAGTGGTGGTTTTCAGCCAGATATGCATTAAGAGCTGTTCTGATTCTGAGCTTCTGAGGAAAAATGAGGCCAAATCATCCCAAAAAGTTAATTTTTTTCCAGAAGAGAACAAATAAGCATATTTGAAAGCAAGCATTTATTGACTGCAATTCCAGCAGAACCACAGCAGAATTCAAGTGCAGTTGGCAGTTTCTTGACTCTTCATAGAGGCAAACTGTGGATCTACAAATGTCTTTACACCTGAGAGAAAAAAATGTAACTTCACATTTTTCTTTACTGCATCAGGTGGCAACAAACTAAATACTCTATTAATGAACTCAGAGGTGAAAAAATATTAACTCTGCAACCTGTGTTTGCACATAAAAGAACAATGTAGGACGTTAACAATATACAAACACAATCAGAAATTTAAAAGAACACAATTTAACTGCACTTTTCTACAACTATTAAAGGCAAAAAAATCTTTTTTTTTGCACTCCCTCTTCCATCCTTCACACAAAAAATTAGGTGGATGGAGGATCACTGCAGGAATATTTTAAAAGCACTGGAATTTTTCCTATAACAGTACCCAGAATGACCATTTCAGCAAGGGAATGAGTTGGTCGACCTAGAACTGGAACTCCATTTCAGATCCAAAACTTTGCCACTTCCTACAGGAGGAACTCTGTTCCAGGGAAGGTCACATTGTACTTGCCTTTTCTGCATTTTTTTTGTGACTAAAAGACTCAAGTTGTGACTCAAACGTCTCTCACAAGAAAGCTAGACTGAAGATGGCCCTGGTGATAGCACACCCTGCTAGAAAGGAAATATATGAAAATTAACAAAAACCCCCAAAGGAACAGAGGGATAAATTGTCCTTAATAATAAGCCTCTGCTGGAAGCTCTCAGAGAGCACCTTGGGTATCAGTGAGGGCTAAACCAGGCACTGAGAGAGAGCAAGGAAATAACAGGAACATCAACAGTGTCACATCTTTGAATGTGCAGGTTCCTGGATGCTTACCTGACCCCACACCAGTTCTCCTAATCCAATAAATACACACCACATCCACTGGTCCAGCTGCAGGGGAGAACAGCTGAATGGTTTTCCTCCAAACTGGACGATTACTATCTACAAAGAGAAGCAGGGAGGGAAAGGGATTAATTTTTCAGGGGGAAAAGGCAACATAACAGAAACGAAAACAAACAAACAACAACAAAAAAGCTGCAGAACTTCAGACTCCAAAAAAACCCCCATCAAATCCCACAAACCTCTGTACCCCCAATTAAAGTCAGAAAAAGCTACACCAAGCTTGCTGATCCTCATATTTAACAATGGTCAGATATAAATGGTCAGGAAGAAAGAGAGTAGGACAGTCCCCAGGTGCTCTCTCAGCTCCTGAGTATTCTTAGCTGGGGATTTATTTGACCCTGATCCAGTTTATTTTGGAATGCCCATTGCAAGACAGACTTTTTCCTCTGAGTGACATTTTATTGTGTATTTACAGATGTGCATCATGGAGAGACAGATAGCACAGAAAAATGTTTGGGAATGGTAGGGAAAACCCCAAACCTTCAGCAGGATAACAACACAGAGAGTCTGAGCTGCTCATCAGACTGAGAAATTTCTGCTAACTGAAAATGAGATATTATTGGTATTTCTTGTTAATATTGCTGCTTCAAAATCAGGGACCTGAAATCACACCCGGAGATTTAAATTTTCCAAGTTTTAAACCTGTGAATTAGCTGTTAAAGACCATCACTGTGAAGTTCTGCTTCTATCACTGCTGCCCTTCCTCCAGCATTCAGTTTATTGAGGAGTTTCCCTTTTCAAACCTCTGTAGTCCAGGTTCAAACTGTTCTTTCCTCCTCTTTGCTGCCATGGCAGAGCTGAGCAAGAATTTCCAGATAGAAAAATACTTCTAAAAGGCTGCATCAAATAGTATCAAGTACAGGGTGGATGCCAGAAAAAGGATGGACACAGGAGCAGAAGGAGGAATTCTTACAGAAGAATAATTTGAGAACAATGTGTATTACTGTGGTTATGTTCACTTGTGACTGGGGCAGCAAACTCAGGAGAGAAACATGAGGAATCACTATTCAGGAGCATTATTGCTGGGAATACTGAGCAGCATTGGGCAGTGGCATTGAACAGAAGAACAGTTCACCTATTTGAATCTTAATTTTTCTTTTTATAAAGTAAGAAATAACTAAAATGCTTTATGCTGTTAAACAATTCTTTAAAAACCAGTTAAAATATCAATGACGGCTGTTATTACTGTACATGCAAAGATTAATTTAAGAATTAACGTAGTTATAAGGATCAAAATCTATTTTTTATTAGTATGTCTACATAACATTTTCCATTATTAACACTTGCATTGATTGAGAAAATACATGAAACCAAGTGGTTTACTGTTAAATGTGCCTCCTGCAGCACTTAGAGTTAAAATATAAAAAAAAAAAAAAAAAACAAAGAAGAAAAGCCCCAAACAACTTAGGGTGGATTTCTGAGGAACAATAACTTATTCTTGCCTAGAGCATTACCTGAATAGCAAATGTACCCAGGACAATGGTGCAAAAAATGGGATTTCTGAAGATGCCATCGAAGACGTTCCTCTCACCATGGATTTTACGGGCGTTGATCTCATTGAAGAGCTGCATCATGACAAAGGTGTTGAAGATGATGGTGTAGTGCTCGGAAGGAGGAGAGTGAAGTGGGGCGTTCCTCCCACTGTCAATCTTAAACATTTTCTCACCTGGGTGTAAAAGAAAAATAAAAGCTTCTTCTAGAAGGAATTCCACCAATTTATATTTCCCTTCTTTTCTTTAGCCTTCTCAGCTCTGCTTTACCACTTTTCTTGGGAAAAATTTTCTTGCCCTAGTGAGCAAAACTTCTCAAATTTCTAAGCAAGAAGCTTTTCAAATGATAACTCCTATCTAACAACTTTATACCCACACAACATTGTCAGTCCTACTCTTATCTACCCAAGTAGGAATTATTCTAAGCACTCAATTCTTTCACTCCTTAAGGTCATTGCCAGTGTGTTTGCAATTTTCTACAGTGGTTAGAAGCCACAACTCCTCAGCAGGTTTTACACATTTACTAATCCACTAACTTCTGCCAAGCATAGAAGGATATCAATGACAAAAAAACACAGAAATTCATGGTTTTAAACAGATTTGGGGTTGATCAGCAGCAGGCGCTGCTGCTTATTTTGATATTTTGGCTTTTACTCATAGATCTGACCAAGAAAATAGCAAGATACAATCCATGATGAGTAACTAAAAATGTGTAACTTAAAAAGTTAAGGTTTTTTTAATGCGATAGCTTGACAGGACCAGACAGTGAATTCTGGATTTCTGATGTCTCAAAGACATTTACTGTATGTTCAAACACAATGTATTTCTTAAAACAAAACAAAACAAAACAAAACAAAA
>VZTR01005363.1:458018-486667 GCA_013400775.1 Chaetops frenatus
AACTTGATGTACTTGTCTCTGCAGAAGCTTCCTACAAAAGAAAGGAAGTGTTATTTGATCAAAATAGAAAATAGAAATAATTCTCATTAATTTGAAATTTAATTATAGAAGCACTGCGTTTTAGGGCATCATGTCACTGCAAAGCTGAGCCTTGTGGAGTTTAGAAAGGAAAATACTATTTCCAAGGCATATCAGAATATTGTCTAGGCTGTGTCCTTCAAAGTATGCAGGTGTTTTCCAGGGACACACAGGAGCAATTAGAATAGGAGGAAAAAGCCTGGTTTGCTTTCTGTCTGGCTCAGCATAAAGTATTTTAAACCACAAGACTCATCCAAAAGCCATTATAATTCTCCATAATGTCCATAGAAATTCACATCATGTGAATTACCAAGACTTTCTTCACTTATTTTAGAGAATCTGAGATTCCAATTTCCTAGTGCAGACATTCCCAAAATTCTTTGCAAATCTTAACAATTTTAGAGACCATCTCTCCTCAGAAACCTGGCAATTTTGGTTTAATTACACTGTGAACAGACCATCACCTCCTCTGAGTATCACAAATAAGCTGTCAGATGGCCATAAAGTGGACAAGACTTTCACTGTGGAGCTCAAAAACCTCCTAAAAATCCTAAATTTATATTTGCAGCTTATCTGGAAGTCTGTATATAAGGAAAAAAAAAAACTGAAAGACAATACATGTGACTTAACAGCAACTACAAAGGGACAAGAAGACAATACCTAACTGAAAAAACCCATCAGTCCTTTGAGAGGGTTCAGTTATTATTGTGGAGCAACAGAATCTATTATTAGCTCCTACTATTCACTGCAGCAAGAAACATTTCTCCTCCTTCTCTCCCTTCTCCAAAATACAACCTATAAAAAGCACCCGTTGTCAGCAAGGCCTGAAGAAGAATCCAGTAATTCAATAGATTAGATTTTTTTGCCTCCTTTTAATATCCATTCCAGAAATTAAATGTCAAAGCAGAGTGTTATTTGTATCACTTAATAGTGATTACTTGCTTTCCATACTACTTAAGATCAACATTATCTCTGGACTGTGGACAGGACTTTGCTCTCGGTAAAATGGATCTTGATTTTTATTGTGGTCTGGTTGGTGGGGTTTTTTTAAATTAGTTTTTATGTCCTTACTCACCACGCCTAGTCTCACAATGAAATTTCAGTATAGAAGCAGCAGGTGGGTACTCCTATTACAACATAACCTTCTGTGCTATGTGTTGATCTAAATCTTGCCAAAGCCCAAATCTGTATTTTGTGAGGGGAAAAGAGCTCAATGGGGCCATTCCCAAGGTAACAGGATATGGAAGGTGACTACAGCACGACACCTGCTGTGCTCCTCATCCCATTAACTGGCTGGATAACAATGGCAGACAATAAACGCACATTAATTCGCTAGATTTAAAGGGCTTTGATGCTTTGGCTGCACCACCCAGCTGCCTGTGAGCTGTGCACCGAGACTGGGGGAGCTCCTCACCGACAAAAAGCAGGGTGAAGATGAGGGTGAGCTGGTAGACGGCGTGGCCCAGGATGTTCTTCATCATGGTGCGGGAGATGAGGGGCTTGTTGCGGCCGTAGGGTTTGCGCAGCAGCAGAGCCTCAGTTGGCGGCTCCGTGGCCAGGGCCAGCGATGCAAAGGTGTCCATGATCAGGTTCACCCACAGCATCTGCACGGCCTTCAGGGGAGAGTCCTGCAGGGAAAATCAGGAAACTTTGTATTTGCCTGGAAAAGCCTTGCTGGGGGTTCATTTTTTCCCATGGGATTCAGAAATCCATGCACTCAGCTACTGGAAGCCTTCTTCCGTTCAGTCTGCAGGGCCAGGAGCACAAGGATCTGAGCAGAGAGAAATTATCTCCCTGCAGGCATTTAAATCATTTGCAACCACAAAAGTCATGTGAAACACAATAGCAACTCTTTACAACACCTATTGCAATGCTCTTTGTTGCTTCACACATCATGCTTGAATTTTCAGATGAATTTAGATGTAACCAGATAATCCAAGCCTCTCTCCTGGAAGAAAAATTGTATTGAAGCAGATTGAAAAGTAAC
Organism: Chaetops frenatus; assembly: GCA_013400775.1. NCBI lineage: Eukaryota > Metazoa > Chordata > Aves > Passeriformes > Picathartidae > Chaetops > Chaetops frenatus. The sequence continues at coordinate 460,084 of VZTR01005363.1, forward strand.
ATTTCCTTTATATTAAAACCTACTATCTTTTTATTTTTCAGACACAGTTTGAAATTATTAAAAATTTATGGAACAATTATAGAGATATCTTAATACATTATCCTTAAATAAGACCTTTAAGAGTAGTGACATTAAAAAAAAAGCCTGATATTTTGATAAAAAATATTCTGAGACTTATTAAACTATATTGAATCTGCAAAAGCAAGAGAATATATTCTTTTACTAGTAAGAGGAAAGCATATTTGGAACTATGGATATGGAATGAAAAACCCCAAACATTGGTATTTGATGCAAACTGTGGCTTCTGGAGCAGCTCTCCAGTCACTAGAAGGAGCTCTTTCCTCACATAATCCCATAAAATCTGTGGTTATAGTACAGAGGACCCAAGGCCACATGTAAAAACCCCAAAATTAACTAAATAAAGCACACTAACACAACTCTCAGGGAATGCTGGACAATTCTTATGAAGTTTTGACATGTAACTCACTGGGGCAGCTGTAAGAGGAGAGAGGAAAAACAAACAGGGATCTTTTTTGTAATAACCTCCTGTGCCTTTAGACTCTGTATAAAACAGGCAGCATTAGCAACATCTGCTTCCTGCTCCAAACAGACCATTTTTATGAGGGAAAAAAGAATCACCAAAGTAATAAGGCATCAACATGACACATTTCGTCATGAAATTGAGTTACTCTGCAATGTGAAAGCTGGAAGAGGGAGCAGTATTTTTATGTATTTCATTACCATGGTGCTGCTGCAGTGAAACAAACAAACAAAAAAAAAAGTAGAGGACAGGATATAAACCAAAGCAAAACTAACAAAACTCCCTCAAAATTCTGCCCTTTTCTTCAAAGGGTTAAATGTTCATTTCTAATGAAAATCCATAAAAGAACAAGGGCCAACATGCATTCAATATCCCAAGGACTTACAGAAAATAAGGGTAAGTGCTTTGGTCTCCTGAGCATCTGGTTTAAATTCCAACCCTCCCTTGAGATAAAGAATTATTTCCCCTTAAAAACACATTTTTAACATATTTACACAGATTTTGATGCAGTTCATTTATTTAAAAAAAATTCTTTTTGGGTTATTCAAATGGATGGAGAAAAACAACCTCCTGTTTCTAAGTCCTACAGGTTGGGTTCATCATGGCAAGGAGGGCAATTAGCATTAATAGATTCTTGACCTCTTGGTTATGGGTTGCATTAACTGGGCTTATCTGGAGAGCTCATCTCACTCATTTGAGATGCAGCTGCAGAAACAGGAAATGTCTTTGTCCTTAGAGGTGGCTAAAAAACTAAAAGTGATCAGGACAAACTTCATCCCAAATCGAGACCTCATTCATTTTTATTAATCCTAATGGCTCCAACAAAGAGAACACTTGCCGCAAAAGCAGTTTGTGGCTGGGGGTCACAAGCCCTCGATGGGACACAGGGAAAAAGGAAAACATCTTTTCTGCTGAAGAATTTTCCTTGTCATGTTTTTGCCTGTCCCATTAATAAGGTTGAGCAACATTCTCTGCTTTGATCTGTTACAATAACTCAAATTCCACTTCATGTGCTGAATTTTATGTCAATAAAACTGAATTTCCCTGTTACACTTAATAGATAAAGTCAAAGATTCAGATGTCTATCAGAGCCTGCCGTATTCCCCGCAGAACGGGGAGGCAGATTATTTCAGTCTCTAAATCACACAACGGTAATTGGCAGTCAACAGTTTTGGCAACAACACGTTCTCACCATTTCACACTGCCAATCACCTTGGGTGGTGTGGTGCCCCCAATAATTATCCATTATTGGCAGTGCTACACTGCTCAGTCGAGTGTGAGAGCTCATTCCAGGCTGAAGCCAAAACATTAAAAACACATTAGTCTGGGCAGGCAGTGGAATTAAATTTCCAATGCAACTCTATCTGATTTCTGATTAGTTGGTGGAAACTGAGGAAAATACATATCAGCTAAGGAGCTTAGGCTTCCACTGCAGATTTTAGTCAATTATGCAAGTGGGATGCAAATCAACCTTCTTTTCTCTGTTTTTTAGCCACTAAGTGACCAAACAATATTTCTTAATTCCCTCTCTGAAAATTTTGTGGATGTGAACTGCCCAAAATCACCACTTATTCATCAAATTCCTTTCCACTTGACCTTGGAATAGGTTAGCCTTGGCCTAGAGGTAAAAGGAAAATGTCCCTTAAATCAAGTGATGTTACACTTCATCTTGGAAACACTTAAAAGTACAAATCGCCAAAGGCTGGAAATAAACTACACATCTTTTGTGACACGCAGAGCCTTACAAATTTTAGAGCTTGGTACTTTTGCTTTAGATGACAAGCTTCAAGGGAACAAAAAGGTGTTTTCACCCTTACCTCTTTACTCCCGCTTGCCACAGAACAGATGCAGGGATTCATAAAAATGAGCATTTCTGGGAGGTTACCTTTCTTTACATTAATGCAAAAAAATGTCACTGTGCTGCTAGATCACACTGTCTGCTAGTTGTGGCATCCTCAATTCCATTCCCATGCTTCTAAGCCTTGCCAAAAAAAAGCTAAACAGTACAGACTTTTATTTTCTATTACAGGATTTTCAAGTTTGCCGGTGCTATTATTTTAGAATTTGCCAAGTACAGTTCTGCAGTAAAACACTATAACCACGTAAATTACTGCCTTATCCATGTAAGTATAGCTCATCCTCATTTTTTTGAACAAGATCTGTAAAAACAATCAGTGATTCATGCAGCAGTTCATTGCTACAGTGCCTTTTAATTAACATTTAACTTTCCAAACATAATGTCCTATGGAGTCACTGTTTTCAGCTCCTAATATCTGCTAAAACATTAAGTCTCTCTCAAAGTGCAAGAATAACAATTTGAATGTAAAATGTTAAAACATAGCCTTTGTCTTCCCTTTCTGCAGTGCAACCTTTTGGAAGAGTTACAATTGCCTCAATAGTTAGAGCCACAGACCGAATCTGGCAGCAAGAGAAACCCGCTTGCTTCATGGCTCCAGTAAAAAACTGTCTCCATTTGACTGAGCTGCGTTTTTAAATCTTCATTTTCCTTGCAGCCAGATCAGTTTGAACATAATGAGCTGATATTCTCTGGTGTTGGAATCCCAAGATCAGAACGTTTTGATGTTTAAAGTTTAGATAGTAGAAGTAATTCTAGAATAAAGCAAAAAGTTTAAAATGTAGAAACATAGAACTGTATGTTAGTACATGATTGGATACAAAAGTCCGCACTGCTACAGAGATGTAACACAGGCTTGACTGATTATTGGTGAAGGGATCAAAACAATGTATGTGGCATTAGTTTATTGGCCAATTAACCTTTAAGAGACCTTGTAACCTGCAATCTTTGTGACCACTCTTCATGACATGGCTAACTTTTGCAGTCCTCTGTGAAGGAGTTCTCACAACTCCTGGAGACTGTAACAATAAATAACACTTCAAAGCGTACCAGAGTGATCCTGTCTCTGACCCTACTATCCCGATACTCTGGGTGCTGTGGGTTTGTTGGGGACAGGGAAAGGGATGAGTCCCTATGCAGCTCTATAGGACACCCAGAGATGTGGAGCAGTGACTCACTGCAGGCACAAAACTCACAAGAATCGTGGGCAGAGCTCCAAAGAACCACCCTCACTGAATCAGTCAGGGGCTCTGCAAAACTGTTATTCAGAGAATGAAGTCAGAATATAAAAGTTTGTAACTCAAAAATCCACTGGAAAAACAAACCATGGGTTTAACTGGAGTCAGTGGCTGCAGAAGAGAAAGGGCAATTCTACACAAACTGGTCAAGACCACCACACCCTGATCACACTAAAAGCATGCACTGGGCACCACAGGGAAGGCAGCAAGAGAAAATAGAATTAATTTAATTAAAAATAAGGTGAATGAGCCCAACTCAGCTGCACTGAGCCACACAAACCTCTCTGGGAGTAACCAGAGGTATGAACCCTTCAGGGTTCTGGGCACACACAGACAGCTAAAACACCCCTGCACCCCAGACTGAGGGCTCCTGAGTCAGCTTCCCACCAGAGACTTCTTCAAGCTCTGTTTTCCTGGATGCACCAGATCCCAGAGCACCTTACATAATTACACACTCGCAACACAGAAGTTCATTATTAGCTGAAAATTCAGATCTTGTGGCTTATAGACTGAGCTGCTGTAAACTGAAACAGGGCCCCATGTAAGTGAGATCCCTTGGAAGGGTAGTTGTGGCAGCAGCTGTGCTAAGTCTGTCAGCAGGTGACACTGGATCGGTAATTCTTCTGCTGCTTAGAATACGATTGCTGTCACCTTAACATGACTTCATGCTGGGAGCCAGGGGAGACGAGAAACAACCACTTGCACTGGTCCTGTGCATAAGAACTTCTTTGACAGCCCCCTATTTGTCCTTTAAAAGCTTTATCTGGCACTGGAGCAGTGCAGAGGGCCACAGACACTTTGTACACATCACTATCTACTGAAACAGCAAACCAGGACAAAACAGAAATGGTAGATATGGTAGATGTTCTCTAACAGAAGCATCGTCTTGAAGCAGACATCGGGTAGATTAAAAGTAAAATTATATTTGCTTAAAATTAGCAGAATTAAACTAAATAGACAGTTCCCTGGAGTGGAATTGGCAAGGACCCTCACTTTATTAATCCATTTGAGGAAAAATGCAGCAGATTATTAAAATGACTGCTAATGATCCCAGGTTCTGCCTAATGTTTTGCTTAAGCCTCTCCATGGGCCTCCTAAGGTGTACTGGCCCAAATAAATCCTGCATGGACAAGGCACCCTCTGGGTGCCCCTTGGAGGGCTCGCTTCACTCCCACCACACTCACACAGTCATTAATTAATTCATTAATACAGAATTGCTGTGGTTTCACTTGGAGTCCTGCAGGGAGATGACCATATCCTCATGTTTACATGTACACCAGACCAATTGCAGGATCAAGACTGAATAAAATGAAGCCCATTAAGTTGCAAAGCACAAGCCAAGTGTTAAAAAAAGATTAATCCAAGGAAAGATTTCATTGTCTTTGCACTTCCTTTAAGCACAAACCAAAAAGAGTAGGTGAGTGTAAAGGCAGCTTCATCCTGAAGCATCCCAGCGTGCTGGTTCCAAACTGCAGAACAGATTATTTGAGAGGTGGCATGAGGAAGAACAGAACAAATGTTACAACCTACAGAGAATTTTTCTCATTCTACATATGAAATGTCACCAAAAGAACAGCCTGTGTAGTGTTCATTAACCTGAATATTAACGATGGACTGAAATTATATTCTGTGTGTCAGAGAAAGCCAAACTGATCACCTAAATCAAAGGAAAATTCAGCCCAGTGTGGACTTTCTTCATGTTCATTTTGAAAATTACAGGAAGCTGTGCTGCCTTTTGGAAATGATAGATTTTAGCTGTTTGTTTGTTAAGGACTTAATAATTTTAGTCAAAATCTTTTTGCCAGACTTGTGAACAGTTCTGCACATTTAGATGCACCTAGACTGTTGCAGGCAAGATTTTTTTTGGTAGAGTCCTGCACTTTGTGCTGGAGCTATTTTCAGATTAGCAACCAGAGCGTACAGCATGTTCCCAAGTGCAATTTTTAGCAAAGCTTTCAAGCCAAACAGAATGTCCTTTGGCTGGTTGGAGTCAAAGCCTAACATAATAATGTGCATTTGTCAGGCAAAATCCTTCTTGAATGAGACAGAACCGGTAGCAGCTCGAGATTATCCAGTCAGGCTGAGTGTAAACAATGGCAAAGGACAGAACTGCTGCCTTTCTGCTTCCACTTTTCCTTCAGCTTCTTCCACACCTTTCTTGGGGTTTGCATCTTTACTGCCAAATGAAGGGATTGCACAAGAATCTGCTTGGGCAGTAACACAGGAGTTCCAGGAGGTGTCCACTAAAACATGTGAGTGGGGACAACAGGCCCAGAGATGGTCTCACAGACCTCTGGGGCAGGAGAAGTGCACTGAGCCTGATCCAAATCCTTCTAGAAGCCAAGGGAATGATTCACAGGATGAAAAAAGCTCCAGAATTAAAAAGGGGAACATGCTTGTACTGATAATGCACTTCAAATGCACTTAGACTCGATTTAGAACAGTCCACTTGCACTGATCCAGCAATGTTTAACCTCTTCAGGAATCAAAAATTCTTTGGTTAACAAATAGAATGAGTTTCCCTTCATGCTTTCACAAAACAACTGAAGAAACGTTGGGCATGGACCAAGAAATTTCACCTTAAACCAGTGTTCATTGTCAGGCTCTGACTGTCAATAAAAGAGGGTCTTAAAGGAAGCACTGGTCTCAGTTCCAGTGATGGTGCTGTCACCACCCTGCTGTTAGAACCTTGTTCTGGGTGGTTTTGTACCACTTGTAAAAACCTCTCAATTTTAGTCCTTATTCCTGTGTTACCAGCAACAATCACTTCACAGCTGGACATTTTCTCAATATACTGGAAAATATTTCCAAAGGGAAATTCATCCAGCTTTGCTGCAACACCATGAATTTTGTCCCTCAGCACAGGCTCAGGGGTGACAAAAAGGGACCTCCAAGGCCTCTGAATGTCAGCCAGGGTGTAGGAGAAGTTTGACCTCGTGGGTTTGTTAAGGTATCTGGGTTTCTGGTTGCAAGGATCAATTCCATGATTCCAGTGTAAGTTTAGCCTGAAGCAGAGCTGATGACTTATTCATTGCTTTGCTCGGGTGTGCCTGGGCTGAAATGTACCTGCTGAAACAGGTATGGGCATCTGGGTGATGCACCATGCAGGAAGCATCAGCTTTCCCATAGTGCATCCCAATTCAGGGAGGCATTTTTTGACAGCACCTGTCTGCAGCATCTAAAATATACATTATTTTAGGGAGTGACAGCACGAAAAAACCACATTTTGTTATTTTCTAATTAAAACAAAAACTTTCAGCTCTACTACACATATCCTGTTTACTCTCTAGGGGAAAAAATGATTTAATTGCCAAAAAAAATTATAATTTGAGAAAAAAAAACATGTTTGTTTTGGGATATGCTTTTTGTAAATGACCTGGACACATTGCATGCATACCAGGATTGCAATGAGGGATTAATGGAGTGGAAGAAATAGAGGTCTAAGTCCAATTCTATGTGTCATTTAATTGGTTTGTCATCTGCATCTGGAATTAAAAAGAACTCCCTTAAAGCAAAAAAGTTATTTTAGCAGTTGAAAAGTTTGGGATTACTTCTGTGTGTTAGCACTGCTGTCTTGAAAATAACCTCATTCCATAAGGCATTAAAAAAATTGTATTTATTAGTGAGTATATTCTGAGAGGAACAGGCAAATTGACATGACCTGCTGCTTCTTCCGATCCATGGTGTTTCCTGTCTGACCATCACAGGCTCAGGGGTGACAACACTGAGGGAGGCAAAAACATATCCTAAAAGTGAGTTCCTTCAGGAAAAGAGATGGATCAATTCAGCCTAACATCAGCAGCTCTTTAACCCCCTCAGCAGCCTGATCCTCGGAATGGTCAGAATTTCCAAAGGTTTTGATGCCATGATGGATTTTTGTCTTTTGTTTTATAAACTTTTTACGTATTCTCACTGTCCTTAGCATGCATACTTGTAATTCTTTAAGTCTGATAACTTACCATAGCCCTCATATTCTGTTAAGCCAGAAAACCAAACATCCTGAAGGCCTTGCAGTTAAAGGCCAGAAAGCCCCACCCTATCTTGAAAAACCAAGGTCCCCTCTAGAGTACATCCTGTAAACTAAGATTAAGCCCATTGAGGAAAAACTACTTCAAGATAAAAAGATATCACACTTATATTCATTCAAGCCTCTCATTGAGAGTTTTTTGTTAGATACGGTGATTTGCAAGGTCTGTAAAATTGTACCCGCAATCTACCATATGCATGCATTACGGCGTGCTCCACCTTGGTGAAGGTTTACACCATAAAAATCCTTAATAAATTCTTATTAAAAACCCTTCATCCCTTAACTGTGTCTAGCTCTTAATTTTATGGCTGAGGAAAAGGCAGCAGTTTACTTGCTGCATGCCAGGCAGGAATCAACTGCAAGGCCTCATTCACTGGGAGTGACTGGATCATGGCAGGACAGCAGCAGTAGGATCGAGGCTGGATCCTAGCAGGATTCCAGCAGGATTCCAGCAGGAATTGCTCACCTGGGTGATGCAGGCACCAGTGAAGGCCACAATGACAGCCACAATGTTGACGGTGAGCTGGAACTGCAGGAACTTGGAGATGCTGTCATAGACATTGCGGCCCCACATGACGGCCTTGACGATGCTGCTGAAGTTGTCATCCGTCAGAATGATGTCCGAGGCCTCCTTGGCCACGTCCGTGCCAGCGATGCCCTGGGGAAAGGGGTTGGGAATGAGATCCCCTGCTGGACAGCACAGATTTTCATATTCAAAGTGGTTGCTGAGCACATTCTGCTTTTTGTATTTTCTGGGATTTCTCTAATTAGGCCTGGTTTTGAAGTGAATTAGGCCACAGAAGTGGAATTTAGAGCGAGCAGAGGAATTCATGGAGTGATGGCTCTGAGTGTTTCAAGTTATCAGATTAAAGACTGCTGATCATCTGTGTTATTTTTCTCATTGATGATGCTTTTGAATATCCATGCACAGAATTGGTAACAAAAATGAGAATCATGTATCTTAATATATAGTCAGAGTACACATGAAAGACACCTTTGCAATAACTGATGGATTTTACCACAGCAAAAGAGAACACCAGTGTTGTGAAGAAAAGTTCGTTTTTCTGTATGGGCCCAGGATTCTGCATAAAGTCAATAATGAATTAGGCAAAATCCTGGACAAGTATCAAAGCAAGCAATGCCAGTGAATTAAAGGATTCTGATGCAACATAACTTGCTCCCATCAATATATTTCTTCACTGACAAGTAATAATTTATAAATTTCATATTTAATGAATGGAAAACCCCTTACAGCAAATTCATAATGGCACAAACATCAAGATTATACCATTGCAAAGCCAACATCAGCTTTTTTAAGTGCTGGTCCATCGTTGGTTCCATCTCCAGTCACAGCTACCACCTGCCTCTGTTCCACCTGTGTGCTGTCAATAATACCTGCAAAAAATGTATATATGGGTGTGTGTTTACAGGCAATTAAGGGCAATAATTAGCTAGATAAAAAAAAGCAGGGTGTTTATAATATAGATTGGATAACACCACACAGTTTCACAGAGATTAAAAGGCAGATCTGTAAGGAAAATAATGATGAAAAGCTGTGGCATCACCACCATCCACTACTAAATATCACCATTAGAATTTACATGGAAAGTTCTGATCCTGTCTCATCAACACATCAACAAAACCTGCACAGGCTTCAGAGGGAATGAGAGCAGCTCATTATGTCCTTCTGACAGATTCCTGCCATTTAAATTTATGTGTCAAAGCCCAGCACAGATCAAACATCAATGCAAAGGTTTTTGCCCAAAACTTAAGTTCATGATTAGGGGTCTCCTAAACTGGGACCCAGACATAATATCAGCTTTACTAAGAGGCTTTCTTAACCTAAAGATAACAAGTCATTGATGAATTTTATTTAGCTGGAGCTTTTTAACAGTCATACTCAATTCTGCCAAACAGTGATTTAAGAGATATAAAATAATTCTCTAAATTCTGGAACTGAGCATTTTAATAAATAGAGATAATAAAATAATTTATACTTTCATTTTGAGATCATTTGAGAGAAAAAAAAAAGCACTTCTCAATTGATTAATAAAATTTTTCACACAAAAAGGCTGCAGGGAATTATTTATGCAGATAGGGAAAGTCAGGAAAAGAATGAAGAATTTTTCTGGGGCTACAGAATCAACTCAGGTTTTTAGTAGGATGCAGATCATTCAGCACTCATGTTTCTATTTCCATGTCAAAGTCCATTTGAGTACAAGTCCAGAACACAGGATTGTTGTGTAAGATACAAGAGCACCTTTCCATACTGATAACTTAGGGAAGGAAAATGACAAAATTCCTTCTGCCAACACATTTTGCTAAATTCATAGCCTCCAAAAACAATTATCCAAACCTACCCAGTGTGAAAAACTTTCACTCTACTCTGAAAAAAAAAAAAATCCCTCCCATATCAGATAACCAAGCAGAAATAGGAAATTGCAGATTAGAGAGCAATAGCTGCCTCTTGGCACGGTTCAGCCTTATCAGGCACCTGAAGATTGCAGTGCCCTGTGCAAGCAGTTAGGGTCCTGTATTTTTCAGGCTTATGAAAATGAGAAAAAAGCCCTTTTCACTTTCCACTGGCAGTGTGACCTTAGAAAAACGGCACATTACTCTGATAAGATCTTACAATTAGACCTTTCAGTTTGTTGGGGGGATATGCCTTTGGTATTACTAAATAAACAGGAACATCATCTGGCACTACTGTTAAAAGCATTTCCTTGGTCTTCCATTTTTGTTATTAACACAATCTTTGATGTTAAATTAATAGTTTAAGCTTCTGAAAAAAAAACAGTCATTAAAATCTCTGGCTCATTAAGGTATTAACTGCTCCAAAGAGATTGATAGTATCTGCTCACAACTGGGTTCCAGGTGGGAGCACAAGCCAAATCAAGTTGAAGAGGCCTGAACAAATGATCTCCTACTAGAGATAAATGGATATAAATAGCGACTGTGTTGATGACTGTGCCACCAACTGCCCTCCATCAGCAAATTCCTGCATGCTGCCAAGTCATTCAGAAGGTTTAGCAGTCATTCAGAAGGTTTAGGAGACACTTCTATCCTAAAAAAAAATGCAAACTATGCAGCCAGGATGAGCCCAAAAATGCTCAGAGCACAGACCTGCATAAATAACAGCTGTGGAACACGAGACATCAAAAGGACTCAGGTATCATCAACATCTGAGCCCCAGACCTCCCCTGCAGAGCCCACTGGGTGGGCCACTGGAAATACATGGAATTGTGGGGATGGATTTCAGTGCTACCCATGGAAGAGAGAAGCACTTGGCAAAACTCCCATCTGTATGCCAGACAAATTTCTCAAATGGAGCAGCACAATTATTTGGGATTCAGAGGATTTATCACAGCTCTACCAACACTCCCTGGCTTCTGCCTGCTCTTTTTAATCTGTTCATCCTCCCTGCTTCCTCACATTGCTGAATGTTTGCCTTCTTTCCAGCATGTGTCTCCTTCCAAACACATTTAGGACTTGTTTTTAATATTCTGTTCATGGCTGTGATAGGGTTTCACCTCAAGAATTTTCTTCAGTATTGAGAAATATGCCCAGATAAAATTCACAGTGTGAGGAGACCAAAGAGAAGAGGGATGCCCAGGAAGGGCTCTCCCTCTTCAGCCCTGAGCTGTGGGGATCAACCTCTGACGTGATCAGGCCAAAATGTGACTGAGGCCATGAGGCGACAGGCTGCCAGCAAGGAGAACATTACCTGGCCTTTGCACTCAGTCCAAGTGGCTAAAAAAAGGAGCTTCAGTATTAATTAATCATGTCTAACAACCAGGAAATTTCTTCAAACTATACAGCTTTACTCTAGTTGAATTCTTACATGCAGAATTTTAATAAAAACAGGTTTTGACAGGGAATTCTTCAACTCTCAGCAAAGCTTTCTGCCAAAACAGCCTTTGCTCTTTCATTGGCCTGTTCTCTCATCTGGAGCTGTTGGGCCATGTTTTCCTTCTGTCAGAAAGAATTTCATTCAACAGCCCCAGGAGCACACCTAGAGCAGAACATGACTGTGCTTCACACAAGGATCCCGCTGATGTGGCAGGAATTTGGGAAGGAGATCTGGGCAGGAATTTGTCCTGCAGCTTGCATGAGACACAAGTTTCTCAGAGCAAGCTGCTTGTGTCAGACGAGGGCAAATGTCAGATTTAAAGCAACCATGCAGAGCTGTCAAGAGGGGCTCTGAATGCATAAGCTTGCTATAAAAAGTACAAAATCCAAGGTGCAAAAGTGAAATATATCCTACATCTCCCACCTTCTTCCCATCTAAAACTAAGCAAGCATTAAAGCAAATCCACTCAGAATAATAACTTAGGGAATATTAACCAACAACGTCTCTTCTGCACCCATGGCTCAGCTCAAACCCAGCACAGCCAGCCCCCAGGTTCTCCCTTTGTCACACTACAATTTAAACAGTCCTTGCTGTCATTGTCACCCTTAGAATTGCACCAGTAAGAAACTCTTGGGAGAAAAAAAGTTTAGAGATTTCTTTCTCTCTCAGCTGCTTAAAACAGGCAGGAAAAACTGAGCTCCAGCCGAGCATTTCAGAGCTGAAGACCAGTTCAGGAGTCAGAGAGGCACCAAAGCTGATCCTCCCACAGGCTCACCCAGATTTATGTTTCTTTGACAAGCTAAACACAGGTACAGCCATGTATTTTCATAAACACATCCTCTTCAGGTTAGTTTTTAATACTCCTAAACTTCTGGAAGATCCCTGTTAATGTAACAAGAAATTTCAAATTCTGTCTGAAGGAGAAAGGTCGAATTTATCTCAGTTACGTGCTTGGGTTTGTACCTGGTTAGAGGTTTAAAGGTTAAAATAAAAATGTTCTATATGACATTACAGACAGCTTGGGGAATTAAATGAAAACTCCTCCCCAAAGTTCAGGATATCAATTAATACAATTTTCTATATTTTTATTATTCTACTCAGTCTCGAGGCTTTCCACATTAATGAGGTTATGAAGATATTACCATCCCATGCAATAATAGTTAAGATATATTAGTAATTAAGGGTAGCTATTAAAAATCCTTTCTTTTTTAAAGTTCTCTTTCTGCTTGATAACAAATTAGCCCTACATTATATTAGCTGTTTTTAATGTCACAAAAAAAAAAAAAATCAGTCTCATTTAAATATATTGGAAAGCGCAGCTTCTTTAATTGGTAAACTGAGTATTTCTTTGATCTTCTCTATATCTTCTGATGATATTTCCCATCAGGGCTAAACAGTTGTTTCCCATGGTGTTTTCAAAAGGTAAACGGACAATTTTGAATTATTTCAGCAACAGCACTGTAACTTCACATCAGTACAAATTATATGTATTTTTACTTGTTATATTTTGAAATAGAGTAAAAAATTATGAAATTATGCCAACAGGTGTCTTAAAATCCATCACAAATTTTATTTCATTGAGACTCAGATCTTGGTTTGACTGCAGCAGTTTGTGATGATGAACCACTCTGATGGGTGTTTTTCCAATCTACCTCTACTTCAAAGCCATAAATATTTGAAAGCAAGTGTCTGCCCAGGCTGAAATGTTGAACCATGCCTTTCTCTGGTCCCTGAGCAGTAGTGAAAACAAAAGTGAAAAATAAAAATGATCCTTTTGCTGGGTGGGATTGTGCTATTTTAAGGAGAAAAAAAAATTCCCTCCAGCAGCTGTATGTCATTAAAAATTAAATATAAAAAAAGTTTATTTTCTAATGTGTGTTTTTAGCCTAGAGCAGATAGAATACATCAAAGGGGAGAAAATCCTCTCAATCCCTCAAGGGTCTGAGAAAAACATAACATTTTAACAAGAGGCCCAAAACTAGTGAACATTTAATAGTTTCTTGTAACTTCTAATGGCCCTTGGAGTATTACCAGCCAAAAAATTCCATCATGATTTCCAGAGACTCATTCTAGAACTTTGGGAAGATACTTAATCACTCTCTCGACCTTGTCACATCTTTAAAACTTTAATTGTGGTACTTGCATGAGGCATTCGGTAGGAGTAAATATATTTTGGGCTGTCAAAGTGCAAATGCTACAAACCAACAACAATTTGCTGTTCCTTTTTTCTCCAGCTCTCTATTGATTTCAATTTCCCTGGCAAAGGTTTCCTTCTCTTCTTGAGGGAAAATCCTGAAGGATTCAGATGAGGGACTTGGTTAATCCACTTAGTCAAACTCAAATTGTTCCGTTTCTGAAACAAATCAGCTGTTGGACTGTACAAGGGCTGTTCTCTCAGAGCTGGAACATAGGATTTGGGATGCACTGGTGAGGAGACTTCAGCTGACCCTGTGTAGGTCTAACACTGACCCACAGAGCTGAAAATGCTCTCCAATCCTGAACAAACCCCTGCTGGAAAACTATTTTGGAGCACACCTTTCCCAAAAATGTATCTTATTTATAAATTACACATAGGTACTGCCATACGAATAAATTCTGTACATTATAAGCCATACATAAAAAGAGTAGGGTGGAGATGATACATTATGTGTACAGCTGCCCCATCCAGCACCATGCCAGAATTCCCTGGAATGCTCCATGTATCCACCTGGTCTCAAGACCAAAGTATCCAATCTTTGAATTCTCAATGGAACTTCTGCTCTAAAGTATTTTATGCATTTTCAAAAATTGCATGGTGCTCAAAAGCCTTTGGAATCAGTCATGTATGGAATCATAGCAATTAAACCTAAAGGACTTCCTACCTAAATGTGGATTATTATTGGAGTAGTCAACCAGCTGAAAACAGGTAATTGATCAGCTGGATCTTATCCTGAACTTTAGCTGCTCCAATTGCTAAAAGGGGCTCTCCAGACTTTCCAGGGCCTTAGCAAAATATTCCAGCTCTTTCTTCATCAGGAAGCCAGGAAACAGCCATCTGATGATGGGGCTTCCACCTGAGCATGGCTAAAAAAGGAGGTTATTTCTGCTCAGAAACTGCCTAATTTCTTCAGCCTTTCAGTGTGAGTCTCAAAGCCAACTGAATAAGATGTCAAGTCATCAAAAGAAAAATAAAACTGCAAACTAATCCCTCTCTTATGGGAGAATTCCATCTGCAGAGACTGTGGTGAGAGAATGTGGTTTATATGGTACAGTTCTTACAGGACAAACTCTAAAAATACATAAATCTAAAGGAAGCCAATGGAAATCACACAATTAAATGAGCCTGTAGGAAAAATGGAATTGGCTGAAAATCCCCACCTCCACTGGGCAGCTCTCAGTTTCATTATCCCAATAATTGCTATTGTGACAGGAAAAGTTTTTTTCTCCTGGTGTACTCTAAAATAATTGTGGGAGAAGAGATGCACTGGAGTGACTGGATTCACTCTGAATGAATTTGGTCTTGTTTTTATCATAAAGAGATGTAAGGCAAAGACAACAAAATCTATGTCCTCTCTGGTTTATATCTTGTTTCTCAACAATGTTTTCTTTTTGCCCACCAAATGTAATATTTTCCCTTCCCAGCTCGAGCCTCATTGCAATTAAAAGTCACAAGGCAAATATGACATTGCCTAAATCCACTTGCCAAACATCTTATTAGTATTTCTCTTATTCCTGCCAAGCAGTTTTCAACTGTTTTTCATCTCAAGGCTGAGGTAGAACACAAACACAAGAATGCAAGAAAACTTCCTTGTGTGGTGTAGGGATGTGCAGCTAAAGATCACAACTTAGGTGGGTTTGTAACAGTGAAATCAAGGCAGATGCTGTGCTTCAACACCTCTGGCAGTGATTTCCACCCCCACAAAGGCACTTTGCACCCACCTTTCACCAGAGTGTGTTTGTCCGTGGGGGAAGAGCGAGCAAGAACCCGGAGCTTGGGCCAGATTTTGTCAATCCGCTCCTGCTCGATCTGCAGGGGAGAAACACAAAGAAAAGAACACAAATAGTAAAACTACCAGCCTGTGATGAGCAAAATTTATGTCATTATGTCAGACAATACCCCTCATTACTCAAACATGCAGCTTTTCTCCAAAAGCACAGGAAGATTCCAGCAGCCATTAATGCTGCAAATGAAGACGAGGCCATTACTAGCAAAGCTCAACTGTTGTGTAACACAGGTAAATTTTTCCACAGTACCTAACCAGACTTTCTTATCATCTTTGTGGGTAATTCCACCCAGAATCATCACTCCAGATAAAGTACAGTGGAGTTTCTCAAAGCTGATCAAACCTGTTAATAAGTTCGTTGTTCTACTCTGCATGAGAACCCAAATCCTTCATTTAGCACCAATGATGGCAGGATTTTCTTGTGTAGCAACAGGAACACAGCCAAACCTATTGCATTTATTAACATTCCCAGGATTCCATCCATCAATGCAAGGAGAAAACTACTGTGTCCACTCATTTATGATGGACTCCAAGAGGCAGCATAGATTTGACTTTTTTAGAGCTGTGCGTCAGCTCCATCTTTGATGAGGAGTTAAAAATCTTCCAAAGGATAGATTTTTTTAATGCAAATCATTGATGTGAGCACATTACATAAAGTGGAATAAACTAAAGAAATGAGAGGAGCTGATTCTCAGTATAGATCACATTTTTAGGAGCAAAATTGCTGTTCAGTTCCTTCTCCTCCATGCCATAAACCTGCTTTAATGGACTTAGTTTTGATTTCTTGTGGAGTAGAGGAGCGGTTCTAAAAACTGCACAATTAGGCCAGCACTAAACTGGTCCTGGGAAAGTAAAAACTGGAACTTCACCGCTGTTTTGAACTGCAAAAATTTAGTGGGAGAAAAAAGTAGGAATTTTTCCAAGCGGTCTTTACTGATACGAGGCCCGCACTAGCACTAGAGAATATTTTGGTGCTTTCACTGGGTTTTATTTACCTCTCCCTTCTCATTTCGGATCCTCCTGTTGAACTCCTTCCCCTCGAGGCAGAGGAAGTCCTCCCCAGGGTGGATGATGCCACACTTGATGGCAATGGCACGCGCAGTGTTGATGTTGTCCCCAGTGACCATACGCACGGTGATCCCGGCCCGCTGGCACTTCCGGATGGCTTCTGGCACCTGCAGGTGATGCCTCGGGATTTTAGCTTTTGTATTTTTCAATTCCTGTACTGCTCTAGTATATAACTCCAAACTCCACATAAAGTGTCAGTTACTGTCTTAGCATTTTTGTCAGACAAAACAATCCCTCTAGGTCTGAAACCCAATGACATCTCACAGCCTCAGGACCCAAAAAGTATAAACAAAAATGAGTTTGGGGGAAGCAAGCTGGGGGTAAATGACTTCATTACCTGAAGCTGTAATTGGAGGATTAACCCTTCATATGTGAATGGACCAAACTTAAAATTGTGTGAAAAACGCATGATCATGGTCCATTTTGGGTGTAGCCTCTGGGAGGTTTGACTGCCCAAGGTGTATCTAGTGAAGGCCTTATAAATACCTACTTTATTCTCTTAACCTTGTTCAGCCTCTGTTCTAGGGAGCCACTCCAAGGCATCACAGAAGCAAGGCAAGGGCAGAAAGAACTCCTGGACGAGTGATAAAACACAATGCAGGTGTTCCCATCCAGAAAAATTTCAGGCTAAAAAATGTCTGAAGCCAAGAGAGCAATCAGACATGTTTTGTTGTAACATGACTATTTTGGAGTTGGGGTTGCACTATGGGCAAGGTAAATCTTGTATCAAGAAGCACAAAAAACACCTTTTAGATCAGTTCCCTAAATTTTCCCCTGGCATGAATAAAAATGAGTGCTCTGCAGCTTTTTTGACCTTTAGCAAGCTGAAAATAACTACTCCACATGCGTAAATAAGAATGGAGAATACAGGCATTTTGTACAGTAAATTACTTCTGATCCAAACCTCCCTTTCAAAAAGATTATTTTAAAATTGATTGTGATTTAGCACTACATAATTCATTTTTATCAACAGGTGAAATTCCTAAATACAGGAGTTTAAAATTAGTATTTTACCTATTTCAAAATCATAAAAATGAAGCCTGACTTTAATTATGCCCTGTTCTGCATGAGACAAACTTCTGCTGCACAGGAAATATATTAGGGAGAGAGAATTTGTGGTGCAGCTGGGGCTGTGAGATTAATGTAGAGGCTGCATTCTGACCTGACCTCATACATATCTTATTTTAAAAAAACCAAGAAAGGTTTTTGGAATTAAAAGAAAAGATTGATTCCTAATAATTAAATAAAACTCTTTTAATACATCTACTTGAGTAAATGAAGCCTAGAGAAAGGTTCCATGTCTACAGCTCAATTTCAGATGGGGAAAAAAAATCCTGTTCCCTTAAACCATATCCTAATTTTTCAGTAAATATCACTAACTAATTTATTGTCTCATCACATTTTTGCATTATTCTTACAAAAGCATTATTTCCTCAAGAGAAAAATAGCAATATTATTTAAAGTGGAAGGATGAGGAATGTGTTTAACATGTCCAGAACAGCCTGTATGTCATTCCTCAGAACACCATCATTTCCCTAAATTTTATTTCTGCCTACAAGAGTCTAAGAGCACCCCAGGATTCATCATGAACACCGAAGCCTTTAACAGAGCTACAGGGAAATGGACTGCCTTACTTAGAGGATGGCAATGCACAATTATTAAAAAATATTAAAAACCAACCTCACAACTATTTTAGAAAAGGTATCAAAATGGATTTTACTGTGTATATTCAGTGCACCTTGCTGATCACATCTTCCAGATATAGATGTGTTGTGGGACTCAATACTAATTTGAGTGGATTCATCTCATCCATTAGTGCAGAAAATGTTGAGGAAAGGAGACACCACCTCCAACATTACACTGCTAATTTTATACATTCCTAGAGATTTTCATTTCCTTTGTAACCACAAGTAAGAGACACCACTGAGGCATTTATGACAACCGTTGCTCTGAGCCAGTGTGGCAAGTCTTGGGCTTTGAGGGATTTGCTGGGCCCAGGAAGGCTTTGGGTCTGCACTGAAAAACCCTACACCACACCACAGGTAATGATTCTCCCAATGTGGGAATAATTTCACACCATATTTGTGCATATTTATTAAAGGCAGTTTGTGGAGTTCCTGTTTTCCAAAATGCCTCCCTAAACCAACACCTCAGTGAGGAGCAGAGCACCACTTTTCCCAGGATTCCCAGGAAAATCCCTCCACTCTCAGAGTTTGTCCACGGGATTTGCTGTTTGCAGAAGGACTCTGTCAATAAAGATCACAAAGGGCAGAATTCAGGGACAGAGCTTTATCTTCCCCATTTCCTCACCTCTGACTGGGAATATTTTCCCCTCAGATTGTACACCCTGGAAAAATTATTTAGACCTAAAGTTTTGTAGTGATATGAAATAGGTTTCTATAGGGGAATTTATGATCAGGTTAAATCTGTTCCTTAAGCAAACAACCCCTGATCTCCCCAGTTTCCACAATAATAATCCTGCCTTGATCCCATTTGTCAATTG
Organism: Chaetops frenatus; assembly: GCA_013400775.1. NCBI lineage: Eukaryota > Metazoa > Chordata > Aves > Passeriformes > Picathartidae > Chaetops > Chaetops frenatus. The sequence continues at coordinate 479,149 of VZTR01005363.1, forward strand.
GAAATGTCTGTGGTAGCCACTGGAGCTGTGGTGACCCTCCTGCATAGGACAGGACAGATTTAGATGGAAATCTGGAAAACCAGCCCAGTGGATGGACCATGAAGGAGAAAAATAAATTACAGTGCAAGCAGCAAAAAAGGGATATTCCCATGAAGTGCCAGTCCTGTTACACAAGGTAGGGGAGGACAGCCCCAGTTGCAAACACATCTCAAACTCACATCTAACTGGAGAAATCCTCCTGTTTTCCTCTCCTGTCATTTTCCGGACAGCTGGTGGGTGGTATCTGATTTAATAGTGTGTACAGTAATTACAGTTAAAATATTGTTCATATTTTTTTTATTGCTGCAAGGGAGAAGGAGTGTTGGCAGACTGAGTGGGCAGAGGAAGCAGATATTTTCCATCAGTTTTGCAGAGCTTAAGTACACATTTCACAATTTTTTGGTTTATTTTCCCTCCGTAAAGCAGAACTTCCAATGCAAGCATGATTGCACGAAGTATCCAATGCAGGAATATCTTTCCCAATCAGGTGACAAATAAATAGAAGATATTTGGAAGGGATTTATGTTCATCTCCCAGAAATAACAGACTGGAGGTGTTTTTTGGCAAATCAGTGTGAGCCAGTTCAGGCTCATTAAAGTCAAGCCAGAAAGAGTGTCAGGATCAACAGAGAATCTCTGCAGGAGAAGGGCATCACTCTGTTTGTTCTCTTCCTGTGTATTTATCACAGAAAAATAAAAAACCACAACCACAAAATATAAGTATCAAGCGAGTAATTCAGTGCTTGCTAAATCCAGCAGCTGCTGATGGCTAAACTGGTGCCTGAATTAACCTGGGAATATGGAAAAGCCAAGGGTGTCCGTGGTGAGTGTTCCAGAGAAAACTGGACCATTGCTGGACATCAATGTTACATAATTCATGCAAATGGTTTTATTTTAACGTATGGGGAGAGATGTGAGTGCCAGAAAGTTCCCAGAGTAACCCAAAAATATCCTTGGAGGCAGAAGGGAGGAAGGACTTGTCCAAAACCTCTGGTATGCCCATGTGGAATCACTCCATGTATGCACACGATCTCCCTGCCCAGCATCCATGGGACAGCTGCAACACCACCTCAGGGAAAAGGAAAATCCTGAGCCTTCCCGAGGAAACAAAAGAATGTAACTGAAGGGAAGGTAAAGGCTGCTAGGATGGGGACATTGTTTTCTTGGAACTACCTGATCTATCACCTCCATCACGACAAATCCTGACATCCATGACTACTGAGAATATTGATAAAACAGCACTTTTAGTAATAATTCTAATTTTTGTGTTCCTTTTTTCCCCTAAAGAAAGCACTTTGAAAAAGCATAAACTCCATCGGGGAGTCTATTTAATAGGCAGATTTCATTTTGGAAAAATATTCCCTATAAGTGCTCAACATCTTAATATTTGCATCAACAATAGGGATTTCATATATGCATATTATGATATTCCAACCATGTCAGATATTCCATATCTAGAGAGTTTTCTGAACTTTATGTTTTTCTCCTGGCTCAGGATTTATTGGTTCATTTCTTTCCCCTAAGGTACTGCTACTCCTTCTTATAATGTGTGGAATAGCAATAATTTAAATATTGGTTATTTAGATTAATATTTATATTATTATATATTATTGCCACTTTGAAACAGTGAGAAGGGACAAAGTGGAAAAAAAAATCAAACCAAACAACAAAGTCCCAAATCTCAAATGTCCAAAATTTGCTAGAATTCTGAAATTACAAATATTTTATCATGTGTCTTGCACTGAAGTAGAAATTTTCCTGCATAATCAATTATTAAGCTACAAGAAATTCAATACAATATTCAAATATATATGTAGAAATAAGATGTTTGCCTGCCTTCATCTCCTTGATTCTTTACATAGAAGTCATATTTGCCCTCTATTTTTAGCAGAATTATTCACTTTTACCTCAAACTCCAAAGAAATTATTCCTGGCAAGATAAGAGTAGTTCTCTTACAAAACACCCTCCTAACAATCACATGAAATGAGAGTTTGGAGCTAATTTCCATAATAACTGCAAATCCCACTGCTCCCCAATCCCTCAGTCTGTCACACCACATGGAACCTGACTTACAGTTGTTTTCTAATGTGGATCATGAATTAATTTTGGGAGGGGAGAGAGGATTGATTCCCAGTTCCAGTGGCCACTGATACAATATTTCTGAAAATACCTATATTTTCTGCAGGATATTTTCTACAAAATATCCAGCTATGTGAGCTGGAGCATTAAAGGAACACTGCAGACAGAACTTCTAAAGGAAATTTTCCAACCTTTTGAAAGCCTTGCAATGTCAGGCGTGGGGACAGATGGATTAGCAGCAAGAGACCATCTGATGACAGGTAATGTGGATGCTGTTTCTCTGCTCTTTGTGGAGACAAGGAGTTTATCATCCAGTTGTCACTTAAGCAAGATTTCCTTTATATTTCAACCCTCATATCAAGAAAAAAGACAAACAATAAAATCCGTTCTGAGGCAAGGCACAGCTGTGCAGTTGGTACTTGGGGCTGGGTCATGTTAGTTCCAAAGCTACTGTCTCCATTTCCAAGTCCTAGCATGGAATTAACTCTCCATTAATCATCAAGCATCAAATAGAGGTGTCAGAAGTCTCTAACTCTACCCTTTGTATTTCTGTAGGAATATAATTTACAAGTGTAGTAGCAGGTATGTGCACACATACTACTGGTTTACTCAGGTGAGTTGAGCTGAAATTATTTATATATTTATATAAGCCATGTAAATGTGATGTCCATGACTATTGCAGATTTTCCTTGTCCAAATACAACATTAAAAATAAGTTTTCCCGAGTAGCCACCAGGTACAATGTTAAATAAAGTGGCAACTATTACAATAAATGACAAAATTCCAATTTCTGTGGAAACTGCCACTATAATCATGGCAATTTTAATCACTGCACTTGCCATCCCTGCTTTCAGAGTTGCACATCACTGCACTGCTTAAAGGAAAATTCTTTAACACGTGGGAGCATTACAAAACCTCTGCAGATCATCTCAGTCCTGCAGTTCAAAAAGCCCCATATTCCTTTATTGAAATTGCAGCTGACTGATAGTTGAATTTTATCATCTTCATTATTTGGCTTTTTATCAAGTAAAACCCCATTTCTACAGCTGATTTTCAGCTTCTTTGACAGAGATAATTCAAAAAAGAGATAAAAACTGTAAGAAACCCATCATTTATGTCCAGTTTTATATAAGATAAAAATTGGATGTACCTCTGGCCTTACTGGGTCTTCAATGCCAACGACACATATGCAGGTCAGGTCAGATAAGATGTCATTCTCATTGTCCCAGTCAGGCTCAGGGCTGCTGGGGAAGTCTCTGAAAGCCACACAGATGGTTCTCAGCCCATCACAGGCCATGGGCTCAATCACTTTCTTCACCATCTCGTCCCTGTCGCGGGGTCTGAAGATCCGAGGTTCCCCGGCCGCATTGAGGATCCTGGTACACCTGGTTTGGGCAAGGAAAAAAGAATAAAAACGGAGTGTGGTGCCTTAGGATTTTAGCTTTTCTATTTTTCATATACTTGTAATCCTGCAGTTCTTTAGTGTAGAACTCTAAACTCCATTCACAGTGTGAGCTGCTGCTTTCCCATTTTGGTCAGACACAACAATTCCTCTCCAGGCCTGGCAGTCAAGGACACCTCACTGCCTCAGGCCCTGAGAAATGTAAACAAAAGTGAGTTGGGAGGGAGCAAACCTGGGCTAAGTGACTTCATTACCTGAAGCTGTAATTGGAAGATTAAACCCCAATGTGCAAAAGGACCCAACCAAGGGGCTTGGTCTGCCCAGAATCTACCTGAAGGCCCTTCAATAAATATAACTGCTTTTTATTCCCTTCATTTTGTCTGGCCTCTGTTTTTAGGTAGCCCAAAAAGGCATCAAGTGTGCACCTGCATGAGTGCCAAAGTATTTCATGTATGAGCTCATTTTAGTCAATGCTTTCATTTTCTGATGGCAGGTTTTAAGTTTCTGCTGTAAATTTCTAGAAGTTTCACTACCAAAATATCAGAGAGAATTTTAATAACTTATTGCACAGATACCAAGAACCCTTCATGGATTATTTTCTCAATAATCAATGAGCTGACAACTTACAGTGAAACTGAAAATGTTTATTTTCCAAACAGGTTGAATGTAACGAACCCATTTGTAAATCACCAAAAGCAGACCCAATCTTTTGGTAAGAAAAATAAGCCAATAAAAAACAATAATAGCAGCCTATGCTGCTGAAATGTGTCATATTGCTGGTGCAAGCAGAACATTCCAAACAACAGAAGTTCCACATATTAGAGTCAGAATTCTTTGCATTTTTGGAAAAATGAGGCTGTGGACTTACTTCTTGAGAACAATCTCAGAAGCTCCTTTGCTGTACATGCGGAAGCTGCCATCTGGCATTTTAATGACTGTGCTCATGGATTTCCTCACAGAGTTGAAGGTGTAAACTTTGTAGAGCTTCTCCTCGGGGATGAGGCTCCGGACGGGCTCGTAATCCTGCTTCAGATCCAGGACAAATCCCAGGAGGCCACACTCTGTCTTATTGCCCACCTGGCGAGGCAGCCCACCCTCTTTTTCAGGTGGCTGGAGAGAGGAAAGAAAATTGGAGATTACTTTCTCTAATAATAAGCAAGTAGTTAATTCAGGAAGTTACAGCTTAAGATCTGAGCTGTGCAGTCATGAATCTTACAGTTTTTAAAAGCAAAGTAAAAATTCCAGACCTGAAGCATCTCCTTACAAAGAGAAAGCTTTCTCTAGACAATATTGGCCACATTTAGTCTCTTGCATTTCTTTTTTCTTAAGTTAGCCTTTGGCAGCGTATGATGGTTGGGCAATCCATTAAAATGAACTAATTTTCCTCTGGCTCAAAACCAAGCAATTCTCACTTGTCACAAACAGAGGATTTCCTTTTCTCCCTTGCTTACAATTCCATTGGTTTGTTGATTTTTCACAGTTTAAAGAGTGAGGTAAAGAAAGCTCTATCCTTTTGGTTTTTTCCTGCTAGGCATTTTTTAAGGAAAAAATAAATCTCCATCCAACTATAACAACAAATCTCAGTGAAAAAAAAATCTATAAAATCATACTTCTATGTCTAAATGTACCTATTTCTAGAATTACTTTTGTCTGCTGCTTCAGACAAATAAAGTCTATATAAGTTAGAGAAAATAGAGTAGGCTGAACACTGTGCAACTTCTACCAATTCTCAGTCCTTCCGAAGGAGAGAAGGCAGGATGAGGAAGACATTAAATTCCCTTTCAAAATAGAAATAAACACATCATTTACAAACTTTCTTGGAAGTGTTGTACACACCAAACAAATTATTCCTGTGCCAATACTCCAAACTTTAGGTGGCCAATGTGTGAACTATAAATTATTGATAATTTACATTTTCTTACTCTCAGTAGAATTAGGAAAGTGTTCCTTAAGCCAGGGCTAAACTCCCCTTATGGGAATAAAACATGAAATCATCTCACAGCTTTAATTTGCACTGAAAACAGATTTTGATTTGGCTCAAGACAAGACTCTAAGTCATCATTCTAAATGTGAATTAAAAATTTACCTCACATTTTGCAGAATTAGGATTGCAGGACTGTGTTCAGAATCAGTGTTTAATTTCACTTTAAAATCCAGTTTACTTCAAAAATTGGATTCATAATAGATGGAATTCCTTCCACCCGGATGAGGGCTCACACAAGGAATGAATAAAGCTGCAAATCAGTCATCCTACTGGATCTGAGTTCTTGCAATAAGTATTGCAAAAAGGGAAAGGGGGAACTTTAAATAAGCATTAGTAATTGATTATCAGAGAAAAACACTGATTGCAGCTGGTTTTAAAAATCAAGGTCAGATAGAAAACAATAAGCTGATCAAGAACTTAAGTAAACAAATAAATATTAATTTTTCCATAAGAATCATCTCCCTACCAGCAGGAAGATTTAAATCTGGCGACAGGTAGATTAATGTCATTTCTTTTATAGAGAGAGGCAGCTACAATGAGAAACACAGAATAACCCAAAACCTCTGTCTCCAAGAGATTTATCCTTTCTAAAAGGATTGTAACATCTTTCTTTTATGTGAACCATCATTTTTACTGAGTAATATGGGTCACTCTGATGCTGCTATGACATTTTAACATCACTCCAGAGTCACTGTAAAACACTGACATTCAGCAAAAATGCCAGTGTGGTACAGTAATTTCATTACCTGCTATAACAACTTGTCCTGCTATAACCTCATTATATTGTGATGTAACTTCCCTCTGGATTCTCAAATTCACTTAAGAATCCCAAATTCAAAATGCAAGTGCTTGTAGTGTGGTGTATCTGGAATTCAGTGGACATGAAGATCTTAGGAGTCCAAAAAAATACCTTTTAAAATCCAATTTTGTTTACACAAATAAGGTTTGTTTTCCTGGCACTGCAGGCACAGGGTTCCTGAAATGTGCCAGGAACTTCAGGTTTCTCAGAGCAACAGAGGAATCAACTTCAGTGCCTGGGTAGTGATGGGTGCCAGGGAAGATCCATTCCTCTGGGCATATTAAATCCCACTCTTCCCATTTTAGGTCTAAATCCTCATTTATGCTTGTCTTTCCCACTTAACTCAGTGAAAATTGACATGGAATTAATGTGAATATGATCAGGCCACTGGAACACTCCTGGAACCCAAAGAAAGACAAAGTTTTCCATCAAAGTCAGGCAATCACGGACAATAGTTAATTTATAGATATGATTTCATTGTGCCCTGATGCCAACGGATATCAAGAAAATAAAAACCTGCCCACATTCCTCAATACAAAAAAACCTAAATATCAGAGTCCTTCAAAAATTTTCTTTATTTCAACAAAAAGTAGGTCACACTCCCCTGTTCCCACTGCAGCCTAAAAATAGATTTCTTTCAGGGAACATCTTTTGAATGCAAATATGTAAGCAAGAGGAGAAAAAATCCTGTGAAAAGAAAAGGAACAGACACTTTGGAAAGGTTTCCAAATCTAACAAGTGGCCACCTCCTTGCAGAGCAGCTGCTGTCTCCATATTCTTTGTGCATTACATTAGGGGAAAGCATATGGTGCTGAGAGCTGGCACGGAGCACTTCCTTCCCTGCCCTGTTCCAGCTCAAAATCTATATGCCAGGAGCAGCCTTCTTGCAGATTGTTCTTGACAATCCCTTGCAGAAGCTGCTGCCTCTGAAACTTCCTGCTGGGCTGGTGCTAAATTTATTTCTCGCTGAATTCTGCAGTTCATGGCACCTGGAAAACAAGGACAGCCTGATGGGGTTACTTGGGAAGGATTCACTAGGAACAGCTTCAGTGGCTCCTTGGAGGATGGAGCTGATGCCTTAGGATTTTAGCTTTTCTATTGTTCATATACTTGTAATCCTGCAGTTCTTTAGTGTAGAACTCTAAACTCCATTCACAGTGTGAGCTGCTGCTTTCCCATTTTGGTCAGACACAACAATTCCTCTCCAGGCCTGGCA
>VZTR01005363.1:486684-533323 GCA_013400775.1 Chaetops frenatus
TTGGTGGCCAAAAAAAAGCATCAGAACCCCTGGAAGAGGGAAGAGGGAATGGCTTTGAGCTGAGATTTACCACAGGGAGCTCCAGCAAGGACCTTCTGCTCCCCACAAGTCATGGGCAATCTGTTCCATCACCTGTCTGGAAGGGACTGAGCCAGGATCTTCCCCCAGTCCTGACCCTTGCAAAAGTATTTTTTCAGACATTTCTCCCGAGCTTTTGGATTATTTACCCACAACATTTCAATTGCAAGCAGCTACTCACATGGAAAAGAACCTCCACTTTCAAACAGATGTTTAAAAAGTCGTGGTTACACCCAGCAGATGGAAATGGGTTTCTAGGTCAAAGTACAGCTGCATTACTGAGGCTTAAAAATACCAATCCAAAGCCAGCATTGACCTGATACTGAGTTTGGATTACAAATGGAATTTTCAGAATTGTTTCACGGGGAAATAATTGACTAATAAAAGGTTTTAAGAAGAATGATAAAACTCCGGGCATAATTTAAAGAGGTGGTCCAAATTCTGAAATTAGATTAGGAAATAATTCCCATTTTACCATAACTCTTTACTAAACCTCCCTTTTCTCATTACCTCTTCTGATATGAGAAGAGAAGGCTCTGCAAGAAGATCCAAGCAGTCCTTCTAAATTAAAATGTCAGGATTTCCCATATTATCTGAAGTCTTAATTTATTGTATGTAACTCTCCTGTGTTCTACAGGTTGAACTACTCCTTTAGAATAATGATGACCGTAAATATTCTAATTTATTAACATGAAAAATAAGCTTTGCTAGAATACTGTATCTCTATTGAGTGTTCTGTTTCAACCCAGAATCACAACAGGAAAACAGGAAAACAAAAAAAATTTTAAATTAAATTGCAAAAGATTTCCCCTTCATACTCTAATTATTCAAACAAAAGACAAAATGGGCTAGGATGTGCAGGAATTTTCTCTGTATGAGAGACATGATATCTGTAAAATTTAAAGTAATCAAGAAGGATGAATGGTGTTCAAACTCTGTGATATTTTTATTTTTTGATTCCTGATAATGTAAAAAGAAGAACTAGTAAAGAACTGTGGTTCTATCAGAGATATTCCCTTGTTACATAAATTGAATCAATATTTTAATGTCAGATGTCTAAAGCAAGATTAAAAGATTTGTAACAAAATGTTTCAGCTTTTTGTAGATACAGGTGTCTTCAATTGACTTTAAGATAAACCAACAGAGATTTAGAAATGCCTGTTTATCTTGGAGAAAAACTGCAAAATGAAAGGGGTGAGTTCTTTTTAGCCTGGGATTAAGAACCCAAAACTTTATTTAACTAAATAAATTTTCCCATTACAAAATGGGAAACGGTTCCAGAAGCTCTGCTGGCAATAATAAGAAGGCAGTGAAATACCAGCCTTCAGCTGGTTTAGTTTGTATTTAGAATTTCTCTGGGATTCTGGTGCCAGAGCAATGATTTAACCCCAGCTGACAACCAGAAATGGAGCCTCTTGCCCACTACCTCTTCCCCTTGGGATGAGATGGGGAGGAAAATCAGAAATATATCAACCCCCTGGACTGAGATAAAAACAGATTCCCTAAAAACAGCTGGCAGCAGCTGTGCACTCTTAAAACGCTGTGAATTTATTTCCACAAGGTTTCTACTATGTAGGAATAAAAAGAATCCTTTCTATCTGTGTAGACTCTGATCATTGCAGCCTTGAGGACAGATCTGGAATAATATTGTTGATCACAGTTTGTCTTGGCAGTTTGGAATTTTCAGTGGTGTTTCCATGCTAACGGTGAATGAGTTGCCTGTGTTTTGCACAGAGCAGGATGATTTGAGTAGCCACACAGCTCAGAACCCTCACTGCAAGGTACAGGGCGGCTGAAATTCAGCTAAAATAAAGTCAAAAGTCAGCTTGAATTGGGGTCAGCAGAAGGGATTGGAGAAGAGCAGTTATGAACTCGAGGCTGGTTGTGTAAACTTGGCACAGGAGATGCAGACTGCAGGACTTTCACACTGTCCTGAGCTCTCTCACTTCATTTAAAGCATTTCAGACTTTAAAGCTTTGATGGTTTTTCCTACTCTTGCACAGTGCTGAGTAGACTAACATAGGGGTTCCCATCCACTCATATTTACCTGTTCATCAGAAAGTAAATTTATCTCTTTTTTACCTTCAAAGGATTAAAAATATTTATACACTGAGCTGATGCAGATCTCTCCCTTCACTTCATTACAATTTCATTTAAAGAATGAGAAATCCACAACCCTTAAGGACAGCAAGCTTCTGAGTCCCTGACTTTGAGCAGTTTGCACCATTTTTTGGGTCCAATGATTGGACTGCAATAATTTCAGCGCCTAATGGCTCACACATTTGAAATTTTGCTCTAAACCAGAAAACAAAAATGCTTGGAAACACTTCAGCAGATGCTGTACATGCCCTGGTACCTGAGATTGGATATATTTTCCAAATGTTATTGAATTTGTTACATATGGTACATAACGGTGCTGCACAGAAGCCAGAAAAAATAGAAGTTTTTAGAAATGCTAATACAGCTCGTCTAAAATAAAATCATTACAGGCTTGAACAAGAACTTTGTGAAGAGCTTCTGCCAGAGAAGAGGGGAAAAAAGACAACATTCACCTCTAACAGTTCCAGGTATTTTGAGAGAGAAAGAATCAAACAGAAGGTGATGAGAGAAGGAAAAGTGGCTTTTGCTAATTCCCCCCAGATTGCCAATTCTCTCTCTTTTTTCCTTATATATTTGCTACATAATTTAGACACTTAAACATCTTTGTAGCAGATGGGAGGACACGGAGCTGTTGTAACATCACAAAGTTTGAATTCAGAATTGGAGGGAGGAACAGGATCAAGAGAAAAAATTGGGTTTTGCTGATTGTATCAGCAATCCAGCACATCAGCAACATTCTCTGGCATAAAACAGGACTGAGCCACAGGAGACTGGAAAGGTAGATAATAAATAATCACATAAATAACTAAATAACTGAAATTTCACCAGGGCTGCCCTGTATTGATGCATCCCCCATATTTCTCATCTGAAAACAGAGGAAAATGGGATAGAGAAGCTAATTCTTTCTGCTTCCCATCACCCGCAAAACTCCAATATCCACAGCAGCTCCATCTCTTGGGAAAATGGCACCAAACAAATCACCTCAAGTTCTCACTATTTGTTCTGATCAGCAGCAGCCACCACTAAAAGCCTCTCAAAACCAAGGCAATTTATTCCAAATCCTGGCTGGCAGGTAAAGAATTGCCAGCTCATTCCATATCCAGAAAACCTAAAATGAAAGCACAATGAAGCATTTAAGGGATGTAAAATCTGAAGACTGGAATCAAAAACGTAAACAACAAGATTATTTCATAATAACAAAGTTATACACGGAGATGTTGCTCTAGTGGCTGGTGAGGCTCCTAAATTACCCCTTGTTGAATATCCCTCATGGTTATTAAACCTATTTAAATACCAGGTCTGCCCAGACTTCCTTGGAAAAGGGGACCAGGAATTTTTGTCTCACTACTGGATCAGTTTAAGAACAAGTTCATGTGTGCAGCAGCCAGAAGGCTGGAATTATCCAGGTACAGCTGGCACAATCAGCTCTCCCACAACAGCTGGAGGATATTCAAGGGCTCCCCGCCTCAGATTAGCAGGGATGCAGGGTAATTATTTCATTTTTGGGAGGATAATTATTTAATGGTTTTCCCTATTATCTGAAAACGACCTGAAAACGATGCCCAGACCGCGGCAATGCTGTAGCACCACATCGTTGTCCTGCTGGTGCTCAAGCTGGGGACAAGTTTGGTCAGCTATAAATTGATATAAAAATGGAGCATTTCAGCATCTTGCCTGCAACTCCAGCAAGGCAATCATCCCCTGAAAGGGGGCCAGATGGAATTATGCAACGGATCAGGGTGACATTTCCTAGCAGCAAAGCTGAGGGAGCAGCACTGATGTGGCTCAGTGAATATGGACTCGTGCTCCTTTCAGCTCACAGAACAGGGACAGGGGAAAAAAAAGTATACAGCCCATGAATTCCTCCGTGAGTGATCCTGAAAGAAGGGGAAATCAAGCATGAAGAACAGACTGAGAGGCTGGTGTGACAGTCCCCATTCCCTCTCTCTGTGAATCTCACCTATTTTTACATTCAGAGAGTTTTTTAATAAAAACCCCTAATTTTAACAGCAAAAATTTAATTGTCCTTTTAATTTGAAGGATGTATTTGCATTTGAATAATTTTTTTTTAAAAAGGCAAAAAACCACTGTCACAAACATGAAAATTGTTGGTTCTTCTCACTAGGTTAAGATGCATATGTCATGTTTGTACACAATATTTGAAAAATCAAAGAGTTGCTCAAGGGTGAGTCCAGTGGGATTTTGAGTATCAGCAGAGGGAGATTCCACAACTTCTATAAGCAACCTGTGCCAAAGTTTGACCACCCTCATCACTAATTCAAATGAAAATTACTATTTCTCTCAGCTTCACAACCAGGTGAAAAGAGGGATAGCTCTGGTAGAAGTATTTAACAAAGCAAAACTAACTGCATTTATGTACGTAATTAATTTAATTCAGACCAGAGCAAGGTTTTCTGATTTTAAACTATAAAAAAACCACACCTGAGAACTTTTAAAAATTAAGAATTCATTTCATAAGGTCCTGCACATGTAATTTAACAATATCTACTCTAAGGAATTAAACACTGACAAAGATGCTACATTTACATCTCACAGCTCAGCAGAAACTCCATAACCTAAACACATGAATCATTCCTCTCCACCTCCTAACCCATTTTGGTTCTCTACTTGGAACTTTTTCCTTTTGTAATAAATCATCTACCTTTCAAAATAATTAAAAACAGAGGGCTGGAAGTCTTTGAATTTAAAAAATAAAAATAATTTTGAAACACATCTCAATTCCAAATGACAATAATTTGTGGCTGGACTTAACCAGGGCTACATAAATGCACCACATCTCAGTGCAAAGAATGGACTCTGCCTTGTTATGACACTACCGATTAATTTTTGGTTATGATTAGGATCCTCCAGCCCTGGTGTTTCCAGATGAGGTTAAACTGAATTTTACTGGCACAGATTTTTCTCCACATTTCCCCCAGAGGAGTCTTGGCATATTTATTGTACTATAAGATATTATTCATCTGTATTTAGGGACCTTCCCATTGTTATTGATCAAACCAATTCCTACTCTCCTTTAAAATGTGACATTTCATGGCAGTTTAGCTCTAAATCTGGAAAATTCCCTATTCCCTTTCCAGATATGGCCACTAAAAACCTGCACTCTTGTACAGCCCCAGGGAACTGGCAATTGTTGGATTTATTCTGCTTCCATCCTAGTTTTAAATGCAACAAGAACAAGTAACCTATATAATCAAAGTAAATAGACACAGCAGTTGTTATAAAGTTACTTTAATTAGCAACTTATTTACTTTAAATATAGTCTTAAGTATAAGGATTCTGTTTGTGTTTGCTATAAAGAAATCAAGAGCATCTCTCCTGCTACCCATATCAACACAGACCTAAGTGACAAAGGGACAATTTCTAAACCAAATTGGTTAAAATTAAGAGCAGATTAAGAGATTTTATAAATTTCTAAATATTTCTTCCATGTTTTTGTAAAATTGTCATGAACAACAACTGAGCTGAGCATTTTTCATCAGGTGCAAAAGGGAAATTGTACTTAATGGCCAGGCTGTAATTGATGCCTCCTTAATGGCACCCAACAGCTGCTACCTTGGGTTAGATCAGGTAAAATCAGGTTTTACTGGCTCTTGGTCCCAGACTGGATCCAAGATAGAACCGCATGGTGTGGAGTTCCTCAGGTAGCAAAAATCCAGTTCCAAGGCAATGTCTCCAGTTCAAAAAGTGTATTCCCCATTTAGACCCAACACTGGGATTTACATGGGGTTGGCCAACATTAAAAGCCTTAAAGCACCTGCTTTAGGGCTAAACCTCACCTTTTAGATTTAAGGAAGGACAGATACATTTTCTTCAGTCTAAGCAGCCTCTGTACATTTGGAAAATGTCTTTTGAGTCACTCTACTACACACTTTAGTCATTTATCAACAGATTCTTCCCTCACATCTCAACCCTTTCTCCAAACAAGCCAATGGTAATATTCAGTCATTCTGCCCATGTGATCATCAAAACTCCTCACCTTTTATGAACTACTTAACCCTCTTTATCAAAATTAATCACATTTTTTAAAAACACCTCCACTGGTAGACTGAAGTGAATCTCATGCCTGTTTTTGCCTGGCCATCGTGCACGAATTTCAACCACAAACTGTGAAACTCATCTATTCCATGATATCTACATATAACCACTCTTATTTCTATTTGCATGGCTTTCTCTATGCTTTTTTAACTAATTAAAAGTGGAAAAACCAACCAAACAAATCACCCCTCATACAAAATCCACCAAAATGCAGTGCCATCATCTGAAAAATGTGAACTGTGATAATAACCACACTGCACAAGAGTTTAATCATTATATTTAATAATAGAAAATGAATGACCTTTACATATGTGCATCAAAAACCTGAATTTCCATAAAAGAAAGAGAATTTACAGGTGGCTGATCTGTCCATCCAGTTTTCACATGCAGAAAACTTAGCAATACTCTGGATTGTCTACTTTTCTATTAAAAATATCTCAGATGGAAAAACTAAATTTCTAGAAAGACCCAACAAAAGCAAGGATTAATCTTAATACTCACTGCCTTTTTGGTGGCACCACAGCTACAAAAAATTTGTACTGTCAAAGAAGCCAAATTTAGTGAGCGCACAGCAAATCCATCCACATGAAAAAGGAAATTTTTCCACTTGATTGAACCTCCTGATAATAGCCCATCATAATTACAGATATTTTCTGTTAATAGCACTCATTTCCAGAGTAAGGAGAAGGGTTCTTCAAGCACCCATCTCCAAAGGGGTCTAAAAACACCAAGAGCAGATATTTCACTACTGATACAAGCACATGTCATCTGGGACTATTTTTAAATTGGTTTTGGTTCATTCCACTTGGGGTTTGGGAGGCAAATGGATGAGCTCAAGTGGATATAATCTGTCAGAACCATGCCTAGCTAATATATTTTCTCAGAGGGATTTTTTTGCATGATTGGTGGGATAATGTTTGGGATGCATTGTAAATTCAGTCCTCTGGCCAGGCCCTCTGCTTGTCAGGACAGAAGGAATGATGTCTTGGCTGGGCAGAGCAGCAGACAGAGACTGCAGCCAATTTCTGCCTGATTATTCATTCAGGAGGAAATGGGACAGCAGTGATGGAGAGTTGGAACATCCTGTCCTTCTTTAGAGAAAAATTCTCCCAGAAAAATCTTGTTTCTCACCTCTTCCAAATGCACAGCCCCTATCACAGCAGCACTGAGCACTGCCAGCCTTTGCAGTGAAGGGAAATGGAAGGGGATGGAATAACTGGAAACAACAGAAAAATAACAATGGTGTAAAAACTCTGCAGTGGAGCTGTTCAATGTGCTCAAGACTTTCCTTTGGCCAATGAGCCACATCTTCTGCCCAACTCTCATCCAGAATTTCCCAAGGATAAGATGTCCCAGAGACTCACCAGGAGTCAGCCACCCTCTACTGCTCTATGTGTTTGCACCTGCACACATAAAGCAGGCTCACAGATTTATTCCATTTATTCCATTTGATTTATTCCATTTATCCCATTCCATTCATTCCACTTATTCAGGCAGGCTCCCAGTATTTATTCCATTTACCTTAAATTTTTATAACTTCTCAAAGCTTCATTTTTCCCCTGCAAGGTGTCTGCACCTCTATCAGTTTTTCAGTGATGCTAAGGGACTGGATGGCTTTGACTAAATTAAAATAATCCAGCAGATTTTCCTTTGAAAAATTCCTGTTTCCCCTGCAAGATGCCATCTGGGAGAAGGATTTTGTGGGACACAGCTCCTGTCTGCTCCCTGTCAGTCCCATGCCCCTGAGAACCTGGATCCATCAGCCTTTGGGAAGCCAGAGCCCCTCATGGATCCCTGGTAAAAACTCTCCAGGATCCCACCCATCCTAGAGGTTTTGCTGGCTCAGAACTACCTCTAAAAGCAGAAAGGCCCAGGATTTTTGGACACCTTCCCACACTCACAGATAACTGAGAAATATGGTTGGTTGTATCCCAAAGGAGCCAAGAGCTTCACACACAAGAAGAGAAAGCTGGAAGCTTGACAGAAAAATGGGCTCTACCTGCAGGAAAAAGCCAGAATGGGAAACTGAAGCACTGATTTTATTTATCATATATTTAATACCAACTTTCTAAGTTATCTGTGACTCCAAAAAAATATAATATTTTGCTTAAATTAAAAGCAAATTAATAGATCTTGTGAAGTGCAATGTCAGTCACAAAGAATAGCAATGAAAGTCAATTTAGTCTTGTTCAACTCTGCAAATAGCTCCTGTCATTTATTGCTCTGAAATCAACACATCTGTCATAGACTTTATTCCTGTTCCATTTTACTTCAGATCTTGTACCATTTGCAGTTTTTGGTGATTGTTGACTGGTTTTTTCTGCCCGAGAATTAAACCATTGGAGCTCAGAGAGTAAAAAGAAAACATACTAAAACTGCACTGTATATAAAATATATATTTACACAACATAAATCTGAAAGGAAATTAATTTGATATTTAATTATGAGGTGATTCACCTACCACCACGTTGATTTCTAATCAGCCTGTTTGTGTACCTTTGATTATAAAACCACAACCATTTTCTGTGAAATTGGCATTAAATCATCACATTGGAAGGTATTATCTTCCTGTGCCTATGACTGAGAGCACAAAGAAAACCAACATTAAAACAAAATGTGCCGGAAGTAATTGGTTTACACCAACTCATGTAAAAACAAAAGCTCCCATCAGGAAAACATGCTCCCTGAGAATATTCCCTGGAAAGTGTTAACACCACATCCCCACCAGCACATCAATCAGCTCCTAGGTGTGATGGCTTCACCTCGGCAGGGTGTGAGAGGCAGGAAAAGGAGCCCAGCACATTCAAATCATTCATTGTGCCAACATATTTTGTTTAAAAAAGAAAAAAAGGTCTAAAATGCTCAGACAACAAGAAGCAATATTTATAAATCCTGATGAAAACACTGTGGAGCACCTTGCAGGAAACAGTGATTTTTAAAGCTTGCACTTGTGGGAAGAGCTGGAAGTTATCTATACAACTGAATCTTCTCATACCAGGATAAGATGAGTGCAGAATAAGAACAGAAACATAAATAACATAAAAGAAAATCCTGTGCAAAGCAAAAGGAGAAACATTTGTTGCATTATAGCAAGTACAAAATCTAATTTACTCATTTTCCTACGAACCAAAAAACCTCCCAAAGCTAAGGTAAAAAATGTTACTATAATAACAAAAAAGCTTCCAAGTGATTTTAGACTGACTAAAATCTTTCAGTGATTATTGATTCCAACAGGAATTAATGGAATCTGCAATTACCAAACTGAAGGCAAAGAAGGCCAGCATGAAGGAGGGGTTTATTACCGTGAGTTCTGTCACATGAGGAAATGTGACAGAACAAAGATGATGAAATGGGATGAAAATAAAGAAATAGAATTTAAACTTTTATCTAGTATGGGAATAACTTGTCAAGCAGGAATATTTTATTTATATGTCTCCTTTCACTTTGTCCATTTGTTGCTGGGGCAGTGCAGTCCCCCTTTCCTTGGCAGAAAATAAGGAATAAGGGAGGGAACTGCTGGTGCCCAGTTCATCCCCAATTACAGCTCACTGGGGAGAAGACGAGGTCTGTCCCAGCACATTTATCCCACATTCTCTCCCTCTGCCGGGAATTCCCCCTTTCCTTTGGCAACCAGGACACCAAATCCCACATCCTTGGGGTCACAAGCAGAGGGACAGGATGGCCCTGTTCTCACCCCTGCTCTCAAATTTCTCTCTTTGCTCCCAAATCTCCCTCTTCCCCGGCAGCTGACGCCATTCCACCCCTCACATCTTACAAAAAAGAGAGATTTCATTAAAACCCAGCGTTTTTGGCAAGACAAAGCCCCCGTGCCAATGGCAGGAAGAGAAGGATGGGATAAGGGCCTGCCTCAGGCTTTACACACCCCGACCTTGCCTAAACACAGTTTTTTCAATAATTAAGTCATCTGCTAATTTAGGGAGAAAAGTTGTTATTGTACCTCTCATTCTACACCACTCCAATGGCAAGTGATGTGTGAAGATCATTCTTTTCTGCTAATTACTACACCTAGAAGCACAGACAATAAACTACATCATCTATTATTCCTAATAATTACTATTTACACAGTAAATAAGATGGCCACTATAGGTCGGGTTTTTTCCCTGCCTAATTTATCCTGAGAAAAAGGTTACCAATGGCTTTATAAAAAGTTTTAAATATGTTGGAGGGGATTTTTTGGGTGATGATATTCTTGCTTTTATACAGAAAGATTCTCTGGCCTGCATTATCTGTTCCCATCCATAATTTATAGCTGCTTACACACTCGTGTAACACTGAGAACAAAACACCAAAAAAATCAGATTAAGATATAAATTTACCTAAAATAGGAATTATTTTGCCTAGGAAATAAAACCTCTTACAAGGTATACAGATTTTTAGAAATCTGTTCAATCACAGTTTTTAACCAAATCAAACAAATTTTTAATTTTAAATGGCTCAAATGCAGCATTTAGATGGAAATATAGACAATATTTTAAGGCTGCCACCTGAGCTCTTCAAAAACAAGAGCACATGCAATTTTCACAAATTTCTAAACTAATGTGCTGAAAGCAGCCAATAAAAGACTTGCAGCACTACCCACAAGTTGTCTGATTCCTGGGATGCCCTCCCTGATCTAAATCCACCCTCCTGGTGCCACCATGAAAACCACATACTGATTTTCTGCTAAGCATATTTTCCTCTCTGTTTCTCCTGGTATCCCATGTTTAGTAACTTCTTGTACACCTACAGCTGCAGAATCCAAACTGTAAAACCTGGAGCAGTTTCATGATTTCCTACAAATTCCCTTGGTCTTTTTCAGACTAGGAACAGAATAAAGATTCTTGAATTTCTCTACCAGATCCTCCCAGTAAATTTTTCTGAGCCATTTTTTGGATGGCTTTGATTATACAAGGAGACAATTTTAGGGCTCCAAATGTATTATTCCCCAGGGACTGTGCAGGAAGGTGATTCCAGCCTGTTGCTTCTTCCTCATCCAAAACCAGTGACACCAACAACAAGCAGGTCCAGTGCCATTACATGGGCTAGGATGAAAAAATTAATGTTTCTTACAGTTCACCTATTTTCTGCATTATTATGTGAGGATAAAACCTTCCACAGACCTATCTTTCCATAAAATATCTGTCAAATAGCACTGCTCCTCCTCAGCCTTAAAACACAAATTATGAAGTCATGACAGAGTATCTGAACAGAGAATTTACTTTTGAACACAGCCTGAGGAAAGAAAGCAGAGATAAACAAATATTCTGAAGGATGGTCACTGCTGAATTGTCACCAAAATTCCCTCAAGCCCTTCTGTACCAACACTAGCCCTGCAAAGCTTTTTTAAGCATTTATTTTGACTCACTTTTAGCAGCAATGGGGGAACTAAGCTGGATAAAATAAGAGATGGTTTGAACCTCCATGTACAGCAAAACTAAATGGGAAAGTCATCTGTATTTTAACATAAGAAACAAAGGGCTGGAGAAAAGGTTTTAAGCAAACTAAACTGAAAGTAAAAATATCTTGCAATTCCATACTCCAAAATAACTCAAAAAGGCAGTTTGGAGGTCAAAGGCTCTTTTCTGATAGTTCTCCTCAGCAGAAAAAAGGGAATTCTGGTGACATATAACAGCAGTTTCATTTAGCACAGCACCCTTGGCAGACAACTCTGCTGCTGGAGCCTCAGGACACAGAAATTCCCTGATTTTCTCTTCATAGGTGTGGCCTAATCTGATCTACTGGGGCTTGAGCTCTTGTAAAAGTGAAATTAAAAAAATCTTTCCTAAGCAGTCAGGGTCTCCTTCTTCCTCTCCATTTGCAAAACAAGACTTCAAAGAAATATAGAGACATATATATATATATATCTACCTTTATATATATATATAAAGGTAGATAGATNTAAGAAGGCCTTACTATATTGAAAATGTTGGAAATCTGAATGGTAAGAGGAAATGGCAGTAATTTTCTGTTGGCTAAATAATATATATATGTAATTATTCACACCATTTTTTTCATCCAATTAAACAAGTTTTTAAAAGTGAAGATTAATTCAAGTATTTGACAAATATAACTCAGTCTTTGAATAAAAATTAAATAAATCCTTAAGAAATAAGCATATTTTGCACTTTGAACACCTTCTGAAGGGCTGCTCCTGACAGGAACATTGTGTCATTGTGTCTCCCAACAATTAGAGCTGTTCTTGTTTGGGATGCAAATGTATCGCCCCAAATTAAAAGAATATTCACCTGGCTACCACAGCTATGTTCCCAATACCAGCAAGAGATGAACCATCAATCCTTGCAAAGCAGCTGTTGAGCTAAAATCTTATTTCCCATCCTTTCACCATTTCACTTTGGCAGAATGTGATTTCTTCTTATGCTTTCTATATATTACGGGTCTCTAATATAGTATTATCTACCTGCTCTGCCTTTCAGCTGCAATAAAATTGTCTGTTCTCTTTGTGTTTTATTTCCTTTATTCCTTTAGGTTTTATCCAATAATGGCCTTTTTGTCTCAAAAGTTTTCCCAGGTCACATTCATAACTTGATGAATATTTACTGACATATAGACCAACATATTTTTATTTTATTTCTTGAAGGAAAAGGGAGTGAATGTGGGAGGAATTGAATATTTTGTGCTTTTCTGTGACATCTCTTCCTTTGGTTCAAGGTTTGCCACCACATCCTGCCACACTCTGTGCAAATGCACCAAATCACCACCAGATCAGCACTGAAAACTCCTCCTGGGGACCCAGATATTCATCCATCGCAGTAAAAAGGAGCTTTTTATCCCTCAGCACCCATCAAGCAGCAAATGAAAAGTCTGTTTTAGATCCTTACAACACCACCTCCAGCTGGGACTTTTCCACTGGTGCTGAAAATCCCTCAGCTAAACACTAATTGTTGGTGTCCTCTCAATCAGGCACATCACACCCAGACAGCAGGAATAACACCCAGCCAGGAAATTAAAGCAAGAAATACCTTTCTAATTAAAACTGGAATTATGAAAGCGAGAGCTGCACAGAAGGGGTTTGGAGCCTCTGTTTCATCACTGCTCCCTGATATCCAAGATCAGTGTGCTCCTGCTTCAAGTGCAATCAAAGCAACCCCAAAATACAAATTTTGCTCTGAGTCTTTGCAGTCCCCATCACAGCTCACAGGCAAAAAGGTATGAAGCCCAATTTTCCTTCCATGTGGGAAAGCCACCTGTAACAGGAACACTGGAAGGAAAGGTTTGCTGGAAAACACCTCCACACAAACAGCAGAAAAGTTGCTCTGAAACTAAAGGGATGCAAAATCAGCTCACCCAGCAACTTAATCTTGGAAAGCACTAAAAAGAGCTATATTTAATGATGCTATTGTTCAGTTGGAATAATTTGTGTTTAATTTCTCAGAGAAATTCAAATCTTTTATCCCAAGCACTGATATTATTCTCTTTTTATATTTTTATCAATGGTTCAATTGCCCTTTAATCAAAAGACAATGCAAGAGGGAATATTTCTCATTCAGCAGAGCATCTTGACTAATTTTATGGCCCCATTTGTGATCCCTCTGAACAGAAGTTCACACAAAGAGCAATTTACAGCACACATGTAGCTCGAGAGCTAAAAATAGAATATGCAAAACTCAGTCTTGGCGACAGAACCCTCACAATGCCCTTTGGGTTTCAACTGATATTCACAATTTGATTAAACATGCTCTAAGAACCAATGCACCAGCATGCATTCTGTATTAGCAGGAAGGGAAATAATTCTGTATGTTTCATCCTGGAAACAACCTCCTCAGGTATTTTTTACTGTATTTATTTGGGATGCAAAATGAGCTATGGAACAATGTCTTGTATCTTAAAGTTCAGCTTCAGCTTGTTAAAATCTGTGAATAAAATGGAAGCCCGTAAGACTGGAGCTGTGGTTCTCATGGAGTCCATACTGCAAAGCTTTACCTCGTTAGATCTAAAAAATCTCCATTAATTTTAAACAGATAAGTTCAAGCAGTCACTGATGTGCATCCAGAGGATTTCACCAATTTATCAGTTACACAGAGCATTGGCCTTTGTGCAAAGCTAAAAAAGCACTGAAATGGTGAAATATTGACTCTTTTAAATATGCACAAAGAACTAATTTCAACAACGAGCAATGAGGTCAAGTCAGACAAAAAAAAAAAAAAAAAAAAAAAAAAAAAAAAAAGCATCAGTCATACTAAGNAAATTCTATTGAGACCATTTTAGAACTAGTATTGACCAGAAATGTTTCAGTAAACCACAAGAAAAAGACAGATTATTAAACTTAATATTGCAGAAGTTGCAGAAGTGGAAAAGCTGATGATTTCCCACTCAGAAACCTAAATTTACTCTGGGACTCAGAGGGGGTGAGCTGGTGTGAAGCTGAACAAAAACACCAGTACTGGCTTTGCTCTCAAAATGAAGAACAAAATATAAAACTTTGTATAAGCCTCTGCGAGTCACACCTGACCGCAAAACCAACCCCCTGCCTGCCCTGCTGTTCCCTGGGAATGAGGAAAATTCTGCTGACACTGGGAATGTTCTCCCAAAGCCCTCCCAAAGTCAAATTCCATGCCTTGTCTTAATCCTGTGTATTCAGGATGAGTTTCATTCTTTCTCCAGAAGGAAGCACCTAAACTGACTTTAGGCTGTAACAACATTTAAATAACCAAGGTGTATTTTCCTCTCCCCAGCAATCAAATTTACACTTATTTGTGAGAGCAGGAAGTACCCAGCAAAAGCAAACTGTTCTTGCTGGCTTACAAGGGCACAATGAAGTTCAAGGAGCTGCTGCCATAAAATATCCACTCTGAGTTATCACACAGTATTTGTTTTCTCTGATTTTATTTTAAAGGACCACTTTTAAAACAAACATGAAGTACATGCCTGACTTTATTCTGCAGCTCAGCACAGACCTACAAAAAGGACAATACATATATTCATAAACTAAAAAGGAAAAAAAAACCTATTTGTTCAACAACATTAACATTCAGCTTGACCTTTCAAAGAACAAATCTACTGGAATTGCAAAAATTTTTGGTCTCTTAATTAGCTCTGTACAGAAGAATCCAATGCCACAAGCAAACAGGATATTTCCATTCTGGCCTCCTGTACAAAGTGAATATAAAATACTTCTGGATGTAACGGACTTGAAACCAGAATAAATAAAGGTCATTAACCTCACTGATTTAACCAATCCAATTTGTGCTCTTTGAGCATTAATTGAAATTTCTTAGACACACAAGAATTATTTTGCACATATGACAGCTCAGCAAAAACCAGTGGTGTTACCACACATTTGTGTTCCCAAATTTATCTGCACCAAAACTGGGCCGCCCCAATCTAACAACAGCAGGAGTTTTTTTAATGGTCTTGTACTTACAAATAAGTTCCTATTCTTGAAAAATTACAATAAAATATACAGTTTTTAGAGCACCAGTTCTCATTTCGAGGACATCCACAGCATTTAATGCTTCATAATCAACAACAAGACATTAAGGAATTAACACTACTCAAAAAAAAGAAGAAAATAATAATTACACCTCCTTCTGCTAGGCCTCATTTAATTGACCAAAAAAAAAAAAAAAGAAAAAAAAGAAGAAAAAAGGCAGCTACTCACCAGAATTTTTGTAGTGTAAGCACTGTTGATAGCAATGGCATTGACCAGCAGCTCCATGGTTTTGGCAGGGATGGAATCGGGGTCAGGGATCTCCTTGTAGTGAACATCCCCCACGTAGGCCTGCACCACGGTCATGCGGTTGGTGGTCAGCGTGCCTGTCTTGTCCGAGCAGATGGCTGTGGCATTGCCCATGGTCTCACAGGCATCCAGGTGCCGCACCAGGTTGTTGTCCCTCATCATTTTCTGAGGGGAAAACCCACCAAAACCTAAATGAGATACTCTTCCAGGTTGGCTTTGAGACGTTTTGAGTTATAAAAAGCAAAGCAGCCCCTTGCTGGTCTTGCTGGCGAGAACGTGAAGGTCCCTAAAGCAGAGCTTTGGTTTTCAATAACCCCAAATCCCAGTTACAGACAGCCAAGCTGGGACTGTCCCTGAGGTAATTTGGTGTTTGATAAACTAAAAGTGTTACGTCATTTTCTTGCAGCAGATGTACATTTTGAGGGATAGCTGGAACAACAAAGATGAGCTAAAGGAGTAAGAGATAACAATGTTTTATAAACATTATCACTATAGCAAACATTTGGGGTTTTTTTCTTAATGCTGCTTGGAATGCCAGGATATTATCTGGCAGCACACAGCTGGGCCACACATTTTGGGGGGAAAGCAAAAGGGAGAGAAAGGGAAAATAAAAAGGGTGTCAGAGGAGGACATCAGAAGAATGAGAAAACATTTTCAAAGCAGATACAATCTTTACTAGCAAAATCCCATCTTTGAGATGAGCTCCTTTTTCCTAACAATTGTGATATTTGGCTACATAGAAGACAAGAGGTTCCTTCCTAAACTTCCTAAGTTAATTTGTTTACATGCTAAATGGAAATAAACTATACACTATCTTCATCTAAGATTCCCAGAATGTTTAAATCATCTGATTAAATTGCTCAAGTAATCCCCAAGTCCAGAAAATTAATCCTCTTTAATTTCCTAATAGAACCATTTACATTGACTTCAGAGAACTGCAACTGCATTTAAGAAAAGTACATGAAAGCTTCAGTGAAACTCTTAATTTCTTTGGGAAACTCTAATTTCTCTGAGAAGCATTCCTGAAGACTTCAAATCCTTGTCAAAACTTTGTACTATTGCACAAGAAAATTTGAATACAAAATTATTCTGTATCAAAAGACTGGACTGTTTTCAGAGTACATCCTGCTCGATAAATTCCTGGTTCCTTGCAAATTCAGTAGGTATTTCTACTGCTTGATATTCCTGTACCATGCAGTTTTAAGGAGATGTGTTGGAAGATGTATTTGCATTTTTGTTAGAAATACTTTCAATATAAGTTTACTTTAAGCAATTTCATGAATATTTTGAGCACATAATTTTCAGATCATTTTTCATCCCACCTAATAAAACCTGAGGGCCTACTCAGTGAACTCAAGCGAACAGCATTTTTCTCCCTAGATTATTTTGAATGTCTCTTACCTTTACAGAATAAGCCAGAGAAATAGTGACAGCCAGTGGGAGTCCCTCAGGAACAGCAACCACAAGCACAGTAACACCAATAATGAAGAATTTAACAAAATACTGAACGTAGACAGGAGTGCACTCAGGCAACCACTGCTTCTTGTTGACCACAAAGGTGTCAATGGCAAAATACAGTACCAAGATGATGACAGTGATGGCAGACATCACCAGACCTGGGAGGGGAAAGCACCAGTTACCATAAACCCAAACACCACCATGAACATGAGCAATTAGAAAAATCTGCCTCAGATACAAAATTATTTTTCTTTGTTACATTTTTCATCAGGGCATGCAATACATTGTAAAATGAAGATAAAACATTGCCATAATATATTCACAGCAGCCAACATTCCAGTGCACAAGGAATTCTAGGGAATTTATTTTTAAGCATTTACTGCTGCCTTGAAGACTTCCCAGGCAGTGCAGGAATTCTGCTGTCACTTAAGCCGAGTTTATTCAATTTAGCACATTACTTTGCCTGGTACGGCATTTATCTCCCCTTTTAACCCCCTTTTACAAATTACTTGTCTATCCATATCTAAACACCTTTCTTTTAAATAAGTGTATCAGTCAGGCTTGAGCAAAGGAATGTCCCAGGGTTTATGGTGCTGTATAAAATACTGCAGAAAATCCCTAAACATATGTCTGGGTGAATATAAATAAATAGGCAATAATGCAGAATTATCCTCAGGACAGGTTTTCATTGTGTTTCTTTAAAATGTGACAAATACTGTTGTTTCCAAGGTGTCCCTTTTCAAGGGAACATCTGCAGAGTGTGTATTCTCATTAGCAGAGGTTCAAAAGAGACAGAGACAACAATAAATATTTCACAGAATCCACAAATTATCCAGAGCATTCCATCCACTCTCCCAATGGCACAGATTGGTGGGATTGAACTCCTGCTCCACAGTTTTTTCCGTGGGTTTGAGTATAAAAATAAAATTTCCATTACAGCCTCAGCTTTGCCTTGCTCTGATCAGCCCTGTTTGGTAGGTTTGTGTGAAGCAGTTAAGCCTGCATTTTGGAATAAATTAATTTCTCCCTAATGTGATCACAGAGTAGAAGGAGAATGCTGTGACTCTCATGTCTTGACTGCAGGTTTTTGAAAAATTGATAAAACTGAAGGATGCTAAGGTTGACTGGAAACGGATGAGTAAGGGAGATCACTGTGCCAGAGGTTAAAGAAAATCCTTTAAAATATTGTACAGGAAAATATTTCTGACAGCGCAAGACATCGCCGTAGATTGCTCAACACCAAAGAAAAACCAAATGAGGCAATGATTAATTAATTTAATTCCTGTTCCTTGCCACTTTCTGGTCAGAAATCCCTACACAATTATGTTAAGAGTGATATTCATGCTCCTGCTGAAATACCCAGGAGAGCAGGAGCCAAGGCAGTGTAGAAAGGTATTTAATTTAAAGAATTAATGATCAGGGGAAACAAAGGAGAGAAGCTGGAGGAATACGAATTGGGACAAAATTGGATATCAGGGATGATAACCCCGGATTTGGTCACACTCTGTTCAGGCAAAGGAAATTGGCATCATGGGGTTATGTGATCAACTCCTGTTGTGAGCCTAAAAAGGGATGGGAAGGGGAAAAACCAGACTGGGAGATAGAACAGAGGTAAAGGGATCTTGTAGGGCCTCAGCCAAGGAGCTGTGATCAAAATCTCTTTAATACCATGAGAAAAACAAACCTAAGGAACTTCAGGCCCTATATGGAATATCTCCACTCCATACTGACATGTAGTGCTGCTGCTTCCAACAGCAGGGAGCAGATGGTTCTGAATACAGGATCAAAAGATGTGTCATGCTTGGGGAGAAGGTAGGAACATGGATATTTCAGGGGAACAGACCAATTTCAGAATCAGAATGAGAGGGAAATACTGTGTGAGTTCTATTTCGAGATGGTATTAGAGATTCTGAAACTGTGTTCTCCCAAGTTCTGAGGGGAGAGGAAATTAAATACGTAATTATTGCACTTGGGAATATTAACTATGAGAAAAGCTGCATTTCATTTTGATTCAAATATTCATTACAATCCAACTTGCCCAAAGCTCCTTGACAGTCAAAGCTGATTTTTAGGAGAATAAAAGACCTTCAGCGCCACATACTCTCCTTAGAACAGCTTTATGATGACCCATTTCCAAATACTGCAGTAAAAAAGGGCCCGTGCCTTTTCAGAACCGTTTTCTTTGCAGCTCTTTGCCTCGTGTGACCCAGAGGGGTGTGGTGCCACCCAGCCATACCTGCTTTGCCAATCTGCACTGCCAGCTTGGTCAGCTTTCCCTGAAGGACGGACTTTTCTTTCTTGTGCATGTTGGATTTCTTCTTGTCCTTGTCATCTCCCTCTCCTCCTTCTGCACTCTTCAGGGGCTGCATCTCCATGGCAGCAGCCCCGTCCTGCTGCTTGGCTGACAATGCAGAACAAAACTGTTACTCCAGAGCTTTATCCCTTATTTTTTGTGTTCATCCTCAGTGAATCCAGCCAGCAGGGCAGGGGCTGGCTGGGACAATCCCTGCCAGGGACACACTTGGCTCCCAAGCCAGACCCTGGAGAGCCAGTGGGGCTCTGCAGGACATGGCTGTGCCAGCACATCCCTCAGGACACATGGGAATACAGGCTGGAAAACCATTTTTGGTTTTATCTCTCGTTTTTACCCCCTCCCATGACACTCTGATACTCTGTATGATACACATACATGTCACTGAATGTCTTGCACGTGACTTGGCAGGTGACAGCATCAGCACTGCAGGATTCCCTGGAATAGCAGAGCTCAGGTGCTTTGCCAGATCCATATTTCCTGAATTTTGGGATGTCTCTTAGAATGCAATGTCTTCTATATTCATATTTTCAAGGCAAGCATTTTGAAGGCCATGTGGCTGCACAGATGGCCCATGTGTCACCTCTCTGGGCTGCAGGGGCACCTCAGTGACAGGGGACCACACTCTGCCATCCACCATTCCAGAAAATTCCTGAGTTATAAAGTTTCCTCAGCATTCCGTGATCAAGTAACCCAGTCCGAGGGTCTGATGGTGGTGGCATCACCATTCCCCACAAAAACCATACCATTTCAGGGCTGATCTCTCCTTTCCTGACAGAATGCCAACAAAAGGAAACTTTATTTTTACCTGTTTCTGAAAGGCAATGACATTGCAGTGGATATATGTGCATGTGTCTGGTTTGTACTGAGCACAATAAATAAAACAGGATGAGATGAAACAGCTTTGCTTTCATGAAGAGATTGTACAAGACCGTGCTTGTTTGACCTGGAAATCTAATTATCTGCCTAACCTGAATGCTTATTACTAAATAGCATTTTATTTGGTACTTCTGTACCACAAACCACTGACTTTCTCTATCCAGTTTCTGTGCCATCGCCTTTGCAATGTTTAATATTATCTGAGAAGAAAAAATTATCATTTAATTTGGTATAACCCAAAGAACGGATACAGATATCTGTATCTCGTAATAAAAAGGGAACCATTACTTTGCTTCAGAGAAAGCAAAATATTGACTCCAATTTCTTCCTGACATTGTGTATTAAATAAGAAACTCCTAAGACTCTCAATCTTCCTGTGGTTAATCCTCATAAAAGGCTTTTACACTGCTTGATAACACCTTGGCTCTAAGGTTTCCTTTTTATATTGCTTTACCTCTCCCTGCAAATGAAAATATGTCCAGACAATGCCATCATACACCAGAGATGATGAGACATAAAAAAATTGGCTTGGAGGATCATGAACAATACATAGGATACACAGCTTGCACAGGAATAATTAATTCAAATGAGCTTTGTGGGATGAAAGCAACATCTATAAATGGTTTATTTGAAATACTCCTCTCCTAAATCTCTGCAACTTGTGGAAGTTACAATCTCTTTAGTAGGTTTTTGGTTAGGGGTGGTTGGTTGGGGTTTTTTTGGGGCATTCTGCATGAACAATAAGGGCCAGTTTCACACACAGGCACAGATCACAGGTTCTCACTATACTTTGGGACAGGGTTGAACTACATGCTAACAGTACAATCCACAACCTCCTGAATAGGAAAGAAGATTACCTTTGTTCTGGCTGTTCTCCATATTCCCATCCTGCATCTTGCCTAAATGATGAAAAATTCCAACAGACAACAGACAGTGAACAACCTTCAGCCAAGACAGAACACGAAAATGGGAATTCAAATCAATGGGACACAACAGCCACGAGCACATTACGGGCACCATCCTCTGCCCTCACACCTGCACTCACAGGAGAGGCCAACCCAGCTGGGCTCATCCAAGGAATTCCAGCCAAGCTCAGGGCTAGAACAGGGCTATAAATGTTAAATATCAGCACATGTTTTTGAGGAATTTGCATAAATTCAGAGGCTGAAATGAATAAAGTGGAGCTGGTGGGAAGATAAACAGGAAAAACACTCCTGAGCTGATGTTTCAGAGGGCTGGAACTTAAAAACTCTGGCACACACCAGCATAGAGTATGACTTTCTTAATGTATTGCAGAATTAAGTTAATCTTGTTACTAAATTGAGAAAAACCAGGAACAATAGTGTTAATAAATCTAAATAAATAAATAAAAATGTAAATCAGATAGGATTTTTAAATTAAAGTCTTCCTTCCCTTAGCTGTACTCATTAGCAAATTTCTTCTGGAAATACAAGTGCCAGGTGACCTAAATTCAGATTTATCTTAAACACAGATTTACTAAGTGCCTCTTTAATTTCCAGCTTGACATTTCATCTACAAACAGCTTTACTGCAGCAAAGTCCTTATCCCTTCATGCCTTTTTTAACTGGAAATGTCATTTGAAAGTGTGTATGAGATAAAAATGGCAAAATGTACAAATGGCATACAAAACTTTGGTATTCAGAATAACAACTAAACATTTTCAAATGTATTCAAAACTTCTTGGTGAGATCCCTTAAGAAACTCCCACAGTAATGTATGAGTTTATGGAAAAGACTACAACAAACATTATTTCAGAATGGATGACAGTCTCTTTTGGTAGTTATGTAAAATGCACAATAAAAAATAATGCTAAGGAAAATTAAGTTAAAACACCACTACAGAACTGCTGACACATTCTAATAAGAAATATATCATCAGAATATATTAAAAAATGTGTCAGCAGGTGCATCTTGTTCTTCTGACTGCTATATGGATTAATTCTTCACTCTGCTGTGAATAAATAATAACAAAATGGAAAAGCTAGGATGCATTTCTTGCATGTTGCATTTTGCACTAAGTGGGAGAGCACTAAAAACCTCCCTCAAATAAAGAGCAAAAGTGACCAAATCTTGTGTTTGTCCAAAATAGGCCCCAGCGTCACCGTGGGAAACCCCAAAGCCCAGAAGCAGAGTCAGGGAAACGACATCTCATGACCTAAAATCATCTCTGAGCTCAGGTGAATTATTGCAATAGACCACTGACCAGCAGCTGCTTGTCTGTGCTTCTAATACTATTCCCACCCTGGCAATAACAGGACTTTTAAAAAATCAGAATCGACCTTCCAGAGCTTTACACTTTGCACAGGAGATTGTCCTAGGGGGACTTCATGATGCTTGTACTCCCAGTTATCTGTTCTGCTTATGCTGGATGTTGAGTTCTGTGCTTGTGGGGCTGGACTGAGAGAGCAAGGGCGGGGAGAAGCGGCGTGCAGTTCATCTGCAGAAACTGCACTCTGCTCCCCCGGAATTCCTCTTCTCACGGACTGTGCTGTCTGCAGCACGGACAGGGAGAGAGAGAGATAAGGCTCCTCAGTGCTCTCTCGGAGCTCTGGGCTTTGGCAGAGGGACAGAGACAGGCAGTCTTTTTTTGCTTTTTTCGCTGATTTTCCTCGGTGGCTGAAGGAAGAAGAGCTTTACCTGAACTGTAGGTTTTTTTCCTTCTGGGACTGTTCAGCATCTCTCCAGTCCAGGACATCAGGACAATTGTCTGGGGGCCCACCCAAGCTGCACATCGGGCCTGGGCACCTGGCCCGAGCCCTGGAGAGACTGAAACTGACTGACACACACCCACAAAAGGACTTTCTGACTTTGCCGGCTCAGAGCAACGAGAGGTTCTATTGCTTAATATTGTTCACTTTTCTATGCTTATGAATACTTTTCTGGCTAAATAAAATTTTTTCCACTTTTCTCTGAGGAGATTTTTCTCCCGAACCGGTTGGGGGAGGGGCTGCTGAAGCCTTTCTAGGGTTTCCTCCCAAATTTGCCCAAAACTAGGACACGAACTCGAGCAAAGCCAAGCTCATTTTCAGGGTGAAATTCCCTATAAAACCTCTGCCTGTGGGGCACAGTTGGATTCAGTACCTGCCTGGTGGCTGTTTTTCTTAGAAGGGTTTTTAATAAAGATACTGGAAGACATAAAATATCTCTGGAGATTCGGGTTTCTGGCTGGAGCACAAAGCCTTCCCTAAGAACTGGAAGGCATTAATTTAGAGCAGGCAGTCTGCTCTATTTCATGCTCTAAAGATCCTTTTGCCGAGTGCAATTCCAAACCTTGGAACAGCAAAAATTGAAGGATCTTCAACTTTCAAAAATATAAAAATCACCAAAAAAACCCCAAACATGACTGTCACAACTGGCAAATACATCACAGAGATTATTTTTCTTTGTAAATCAAAATATGTACTTTTAGGACATATATTTGCTATTTAATAGCATAATTATCACAATTACACTCAAAATTGACTGGCTACCTAAAAATACCAGTGCACAAAATAAACAATCATTAACAACAGTTTAAACTTAGGTATTTAAAAAATACATTCTTAATATTCTTAATCTACTGTATTAAGGTTATTGGGGGGGAGGAAGTCATCACAGGTAATTGCAGTTCAGTTATTTAGATAGAATAACAAATTTGGGTAATCAAGATAAAGAAAAGGAAGTTGTA
Source organism: Chaetops frenatus (assembly GCA_013400775.1). NCBI lineage: Eukaryota > Metazoa > Chordata > Aves > Passeriformes > Picathartidae > Chaetops > Chaetops frenatus. The sequence goes on from VZTR01005363.1 coordinate 510,951, forward strand.
AACTATTTATATCCTCCTGTGCCAAATAATTTTAAGGCTGCACTTTGCTATAAAATATGAACAAGGAAATTAAGGCAGAAAGAAAGGTGATAGAATCACCACTGCTGAGAGATCCTTCCTCCTTCCAGGTACAAATATTCCCCCATACTTCTGTCCTCAGTGCATTGTTTAGAATAATCAGAAGGATTAGTATTTATTAATATTTGATAGCATAAGGTGAAATAATTCTTAAAAATTATATGGTTTTTTACATAATTCTGAAAATATTTATTTCTTTTCTATTTGGAATAACAAGTAAAATGAATATTTTTTTGGCTGGAGAGATCCATCTGAGTTTATTTTCATCATTTTTCCTAAGCAAAGATGAAAAATCAGAAGGTTTAGAATAGCATTTCTAACAACACCTGTATCCTGCAGCTGGTTTGAAAGTTTTGAATTGAAGTATAAAATGTTTTGCACCTGCTTTTGCCTCACTAAAATTCCTGTAATTTGGAAAGGACTCATGGCACCTTTACTGATTATATTCTTCCTCTAAAAGTCATGGACTTCACCAAACAAAACTCCCAAGAAAAGCCTCCCCTTTACTGCCCCAGCCCTTGAGGAAGTGCCAATGACACAGAACAACAAAGTCCTATCACTATTTTGGAAATTATTTCCCTTATTTGGAAATTATTTGTAAATTGGAAGAACTGCTTGGAATCAACCAAAGAAAATAATGGAGTTGTGTTCCAAGTGCTGAGATGGAACCATTAGATTAAACAGGAAGTTTTAGATAATTCTTCTATGCATTCAATAAATAACTTCACTTACAATTCAGAAATATATTAAAATATAAATTAAAAGGTATTAAAATAGAACAATAATATTAAGAAAATAAGTTCAAAATGCAAATTGCTTTGCAGGAACTGAAGCGGTTCAGTACCTACACTGGATTAACTATAGATGCAAAATATTTCAGCAGAGTCATTTCCGAGTCTAGTGAGGCATTCTTATACCTTTTCTGTATTTCCTGAATACACATTTAATTAGCAAATTCTCTGGGTTACATATGCCAAAAAAAGACCCCACCCTGGAAATCCTGATTTAGGAAGTGCTTTACTGGAAGGAAATCAAACTTGGGGTAATTGGCTCAACTAGAAGGAAATCAAATTTGGGGTAAACAAGCTGTAAACAGTAATTGCTGCTTCCCTGATTTTCATTTTTTAAAATTATCTTTACTAAATATAATACTTTGAATTTAGATGAATTTTCCTGAATTACTACCTCTTTGCAAAATTTTCTGTTCTGTTTATGACCTTAACTTGCAACCTTTCAGAAACTGAACTTATTGTCCAAAGTTCTGACAATGAGACCAGCAACAATTCTCTATTTCAATCTCAACTGCTAAAATTCAACAGAATTTATAAGAGTTCCTGTGGTACAGCACATAACACACAGGCTGGGTCCCAAAGTAAATGAATTTATCAGTCCAGGCTCACTGGCTAAAAACAAACTGTTTCTTTTGTGTCAATTGTGTGTTGACAATTAAGAGTAAAAATATTTTATCTGAAATGTTAATTGGTTGATTTTCAAGCAACAGCATTTCCAGAGCTTGCTAATTATTCAAGAATATAATTGTTTTTCTTGTTTTAAGATATTTCCATACAAGGGTATTAGACTTTAGGTAAAATGCTTGTTTCCAGTGACACCTCAGGAAGAATTTTCAGACTTCTAAAAAATATCCATATCATCCAGACCAAAGGAATATGTAGATGAATTTGAGCTCCTTGCTTTGTAACTTATCCTCTCCTCCCTTTCTCCGTTCCAAACCATATCTACATTTTCAGTATTCTCTAACTCTTCAGCAGTGCTCACTAAGAAATTCCCAGAAATCTGGCGTTGTCCATTTTCCAGATAATTCCAAAGCACTCAGATCTAAATCTGTCCGAGTTCTCCTCTAAACACAATTTCAGAGCAGTTGAATTGTGCAAAGCCTCTCCTGCCCACGTTGATCAAACGCCAGCAGAATGATTGAACTGCCTCATCTCAGAGGAGGTGAAAATCATTACTTAATAAACTGCACAAAAAAATTCACTCCACACTGCGAACGCCTGAGTCTCTCAGCTCCAGGCTAAACATGGACAGCAACTGTTGTTCCTGACTGGATGGAGGATGATGGAAAATCACATCCCTAATTCCAACACTGATCTAGTATCCCCTGGAACTCCATTTCCTCATGAAGCTCAGCATTGAGCCCAAACACAGCAGGGATTTACCAGGCAGCCCCAGCTTTGAGCAGAGTCCAGGCTGGAGCAGCACAGGGCTCATTCTGCATCTGCAGAGCACAAGCAAAGAGGGGCTGAACTCTGCTCCCATCCCTACTCTGCAGCTGGCAGGGATGAGCAGGAATGCTGAGGACCCAGTGGGACTGTAGGGAAGTTGGTTTTACACTCAGCAAAGAGGAGTTATCACAGAACCATCCCAGAACGGTTTGAGTTGGAACAAACCTTAAAGCCCATCCAGTGCTACCCCCTGCCATGGGCAGAGATACCTTCCACTGTCCCAGATTGCTCCAATCCCTGTCCAGCCTGGCCTTGGACACTTCAGGGATCCAGGGGCAGCCACAGCTTCTCTATGCCAGGACCTCAGCACCCTCACAGTAATGGAGAATAAAACACTTCAATAAAACGGAGAATAAAACAATTAATTCCCTGGTCCTTTGTATCTCTAAGGAATCTGGAAGCAGGATGATGTTCCTACCATGCACTGGGATGTAAACCCTAGTTTTCAAGAATGGGTTTTAAATCTGATCATATGTTTCTTTTAAATGATTTGAAAGTACGTTCCTGTGTCACTGCTTTAAATAAGGTCTTACAGCAGTAAATCCTGGTCCTTGTTTAGCACTTGGGACTGCTGTCAGAAACTCTCATTTCACATCTGAAATGCAACGACTGCTGACCTGCATGGAAAAAAAAACCTTCTATCCCCAACGTGATGAAAAGGAGAATGGCTTTCCTCAGTATTTTTGGCACTGCACAAGAGGGAAATGTTCCTTGGCATTACATTAAGGCTCATGTATCTGATTAGCAGCAAAATACAGCTGATGCCTACACTAATATTGACCCATTCAATCCAATTTAACACTGGAATTTGACTGCTGGGTGAGACACTGAAATATCTGCTTGCTGACGAGTGGGATCAAGAATCTGTCCTGGGACACACTCAGGCTGCAGGAAAGGTTTAGTTTGGGCTTAGTTAACACAGGTAGGTTCAGAAGATCATTGACGGCTCACGCAAATATCCACAAAACTTCTCAGTGCCCCCTGAAACAGATGCTGAAAGCAGCAAAGTTGTCCTTAACACATGGTTGGAATGGAGCCAGATCCTGATCCCAGCCCTCTCTCAGAACTGTATGAGGAATTATGAGAGTGAAAAAGAAGAGAAGCAGAGAAAATCCCTTTCTCGTGGTGCTCCTCTTCAGGTCTATGCTGAATAATGAATCTCTATAATAAAACTTTGTGTGAATCTACCCAAAAGTTTTGAAGGTGTCTTAAGTCCTCCTTTTAACTGCAGTTTTAATGGCAAATATATTGTGATTTCAAACTCTGCCTCTGCCAGGCTGAATTCTGTGGGGATGAAGTTGCAGCATCCCTATGGCCTCTCTCCCAAGCTCCTGCAGAGCATGTGGAGCAGGATCTCTCATAGTGCAGTCACACACACACAGCATCTGTGCAGGTCAGCGAGGGGAGAGGGAATTTGACACAGTCAGGAGAGAAATCCATCAAATCAGACAAGCAGGGGGTTGTGACGTACCATTGACTAAGCTGGCATTTGCATTATCAGTGGCATTTGCACCTGCTGCACCATCTGTGGCTGGAGGAGGGTGGGAGGAGGGATGGGAAGAATCTACTGAGCAATAATGAAAAAAACCAAAGAAACAAACAGAAAACACAAAAACAAAACAACAAATAATGAATAAATAATAACAACAACGCGAACGAATGCACATGACAGAGCGAAAAGCATTCATGGCTTTGTTTGCTCCCAAAATCAAAGGGTTTTAAATGGAATTAACACAAATTTCCAAACAACATGGCATTGGGAAGGTGTCACAAAGTAAGCTGAAAACTCAAATAATAATAACAATAATAATAATAAAAGAGAAATAGTTATGAAACACATCGAACAAAGTTAAAGGAGTTGGTGAGAGCTGAGTGCCCATAGTCCTGTGCACATTGCTTTAGTCCTTTTAGGTCTTATTTTTTGTACTTTAATGTAATTTATGCAGTTTTTAAATGGTTGGAATATTTCATTTGGAGTTAATTTACACAGTGCATGGGTAGTTTTAAATTATGGATTTAAAAATGTATCATTTCTGTATCTGTACATACTTCTACATAGTACAGTGTTTTATGTTTAAATAATTTTGCACATTCTGATTTATCATCACTGGTGCATTCCAGTCTAATAGGGCTCAATCCATGTCCTACCATCACCCAGGTAAAATGCACATTGATCTGAGTAGAAGGTTTCCTATATTTTAGGTGGAAAAGACAAATATAGTCTTGAGGAGGGTAATGAGTAATTTTAAATCCAGGTAATGGACATGACACTTTTCTTGGTTTGTGGTGACATGAAAGGAGAATCAGAAAACAAAACCCTCTTCTTCTTTTCAGTAATTATCCACATATTAGGGAAAAGTGGACAAGAAATCTTTCCTAACAGGAAGGTGAAAAGCTTGAAGAAGGTTTTATCATTTTATTATGTTTTTATAGTAGAGTTCAAAAAAATTGGTCTCTGCAAGTAACAGATTAAATTCATTTTGTTTCCAGTGGTCAATTGCTCACAATAGAACCAAGTCCTCCCATGAATCCTGACTGAGACTCTCAAACTGCTCCAGTCCTTGCCCCACAGGGATTGTTCCATGCTCTACTGGGTTGGTACTGCAGAAGAATGGGCTGATTTTATTTACAAATGGCAAACTGGGAGAAGAAAAAAAACAGCTCACAGGGCTTAAAAACACACCCTGTGCAACTGCAATCAAGAAAATTTCAATTGCAAATTTGATTACTGTGGTGGCAACGACTTAAACTGTTTTGGTGCCTTTTGCTTGTTCTTTATTCCATTTGGATCCCCACCCCAACCAGCACAGCATGAACTGCTAACAGCAAATCAAGTATTCCACATTAAATACTTTGCAATTTACATATGGAGAATAGCTGGTTATTCCAGCTGAACGTGAAAATTTGCAACATCAACAACGCCTGCACACCAAAAGATTTGGCACCAGCAATCCTGTTGATTTGAAATAATTCTTTAATTTCAACTTGACTGATTCGAAGGCAATTATTTCAATCATCAGTTCCCCCCTGATTTGCACCATTGGATGGGGTACAATTCTTACTCTACCTGGAAGCTGCTGTTGCTCCTCCTGTTTCACACCTGCATGAGGATTTTTAAAGTGTTAATAAACAATAAAAGCACACACCCACAGAGACTGAAAGGGGCAGGATTTCTGGGAATTGCAACTTTATGTACTGGAGGACTGGAGGTTTTAATTAGAGTTGGTGCCTCTACCTGCCACCAGCTCTGCCCATGCACTCCTCTTCACGAGCATAAAGCTGCTAGCAGCACCAGAAAATGTGAAGGAATTATCTATATTATGGATTTTTTTATATTTTAGTGATTTCTACAGAGCCATATTCAATTAAATTTTGTGTCTGCATTCAAATTCTAACACATCTCTGCAAGAATCTCTGTCTCTGGCTAAGTTACAGCTGCAGTGTGGTGAAAAATCCCTGATTCCTCTTTTTCTGCCTTTCCAGGCTCTTCCCAGTGAAAGATGAGAGAAGCACCAGTGTCCTGAGCACAGCCTAGAGAGGCCAGCCCAGTTAAACCCAGCCCAAGCAGCTCTCACATCACATAGGGTTGAAGCTGCTCCTCCTCTCCTCCAGATCTCAAAAAAAGCTGTGGGAGTTTCTGAACCACAGCAAGAGCAAAGTCCAAGGTACAGCTCAAAACTAGTCTGGCATAAAAGAGTTTTGGTTTGTGAACTTTCAGTCTTTCTCCTTTTAATTCTCCTGGAAGTTCCCATGCCTGGCAAGTTCTGTGCAGAAATGAAATGATGAACATTTCATTAAGTAAAAAGGGGTTTCCTCACAGCAGCAGGAAGTCAAAAGCAGCCACTTGTGGAACATATACAGAAATTGAAATTGTAGGTCCTAAAAACCACTTCAATTTGGCCTTCCTATCTGCAGCTTCAAGTAAAAGGATGGAAACCAAAAAAAAAGTGGACTCATATTGCCTGACAGCAAATATAATGATCAGAAAAGCTCCACTTTTTTTATTGATAATGAAAACCACTAAAAAGAGCAGAAATGTCTAAAAATCCTGTATTAATTGGCCTTTAATTATGTCTGAAAGACAAATATTCTTAGGACAGACTTGGAATGAAATTGTGGAAGCAGAACAATTTAAAAGACTGTGTGAAGCAAAACTGGAAAGGACAAACTTTTAATCATGTTTCCATTTAGTGTGGAGCGCATAAATTAGCAAATGCTTATGACGTCACACTGTAATACAGTGAAAAGTCTAAAGAGGCTCTTTGATTTCACTAACTGATACAGGACATGAAAGTTAAACTGTCTGCTAACATTTACTGTTACATTCTTGGCTTTTACTATTCTTAGCTCAACATTTACACCTGAAGAAATTAAAATGCCTCTCAAGTCAGTCACTGACATTAAACAACTGGGCTAGCAAAGAGCCACAGCTTATCTTTATTTTAGTCCTGAAGCTCTAAGACAGATGCTACTTCCATGGCCAAGGGGTTTTTCCTGGAAAAAAAAAAGAATTACATTGATAGAAAAGCACAAAATCTTAGCAAACTGTAGGTGAGCATGGATTCATGTAGAGAAGCCACAGCTAGTGGAGCATGCCCAGGTATCCCCTTGCATTTCAGTATGTACTGGGAGCCTGCAATTTCACACTGGAAAAACATCTTGTTATCCAATGGATTTATTGGTTAACAGCTTCTGCTGTTTTTCTGTGTGACATGTGATGATAAAAACGTGTAATGAAATAAAAAAGGCAGGTTGAAAAATCGCATTTATTTGTCAAGAGCAGAGGACAGCTCTGGCTGCACAAAGCCCAAGTGCTTTCTTTGGAGCATCCTGGTGTTGGGAGATTTACCTTTCTTGTCTTTCTTCTCCTCCTCTTCTCCCCCAGCTCCCAGCAGTGTGAAGATGATGCCAGTCTGGGAATTCACCCCCACAGCAGTCACCAGCATCCTCCCAGAGCCTTCCATGACATGAGTGCCTGAAAAGAGGCAAGAAAGGTTACTGAGAGCTAAAATAAGTGAAAAAATGATGCAAGGCTTTTATGACAGTGCTAAGAGAAATTTATTACACTTTAAAAACCTATATTGAGGGGGATATTAGCACATAACCAAAATAAACCCTGTTGTTGTGTATTACTCTCAACCAAGAACCAATGTTTAAGCACAAACCTAGGGCTGCACATCCTTCACCCATACATCAGATTCTCTTTTTAAAAGAAATATTGTCACTAACCAAGTTTATCTTTTGCAAGGAAACAGTTTCAGCAAAACATCACAAATACACAAATCAGGCCTGCCACTCAAAAAAAAAAAAAAAAAAAAAAAACCACACCCCAAGAAGAAACAACAACAACAACAACAACCCAACTAAAAAAAGCCCATTCAAAACCTAAAGATCTGAAAAGATCTTTAAAAGCCAGCACAGACTTCGTTGGTTCAGTCAGAAAAGAAAAGCTCTGAAACGTTCCTCAGAAATTTATCGGAGCCTCCTTTAAGATGTGTCACTATTTCCAAGTACATTTTAATTAAGGACTTGCTATTTGTATCCCTGTGTTTTGTTCTGAGGGAATCTTCTCCTGAATTGGACAACAACAAAGATGGGTAAAAATATCCTCCAAAAAGTGGCACTCACTCCCACGCTCCCAGAGTAGCTTTCCCAGGAAATCAGGCACCCACAGCATCCCAAACTTAGCTCTGCACAGCTGGAGAAGGCAAAAATCTCTGAATTTGAGATGCTTTTTCTGAACCCTTCCTTAATGTCAGGCCTGTAAAAGACAATCCTGAAACCTCCTTCGACCTAATTCTGGCAATTCCACCTTTTAATCATAAGCAGAATTATGATTAAATTAATTTGGATACAGAACCAGGCGCAATGATTTCAATCAATTGTTACAAAAATGGAATCCTGGAATTCCATCTGCAGGTTTTTCACTTGTCTGTCACAAAACATGGATTTCATCTTCCTGTTGAATGATTCTACTGAGTTCCTTCCCTCTCAAGAATTGATCTTAGCAAAACATTTTTTTTTTCCCATGCTAATTATTTAATTTAAAGATGATAAATGGTGAATATTCCAAGGCAGAAAAGGAAAACTAGTTTAGTAAGGGAAGAGGGAAATATTAGGTGGATAAGGATGTTATTACAGGACATATTTTTCAGACAAAAATCCACCTAAATATGAGACTCACAAATTCCTAAACCTAATAGTGAAATACCTTGGAAATAGAGCTGAAAAATACCAAGATAAGCAAAGCAGACCATGTGCCAGTTTGGGAGTTTGATGCTGGTTTTTAACCTCCAGCAAACCTGTGGGGAACAAAAATTCTCTATGGGTAGCTCTAAACAAGGTTTTAGTCACTACAATTATTAAGAGGAACCAAAAGTTAATAATAAAGTGAACCAACCATGAAAAGAGTTTTCCCGGAAAAATATCCACATTTACAAGAAATTTCAACATATCCAAATAATTCAGAACTTTTGAAATCAGCTGCTTGGTTCTGAAAGTTTCTGTCCAAGCCCAGCTTGGAATATTTTCTGGATTTCCTGGTCATGAATTAAGACCAAACAAGAACAATTTTGCTCCAGGCAATAACTGACCCAATTCCTTAACCAAGCTTTGCTTTTATTTCCAAAACGTAACAAAGCACCACGACCTAGAGATTTCTTTGGTTTATTTGTTCCTGCTTAAGCTCTGTTCCCTTTGTTTCAAATCCTGTTTTGCATTGACAGAACCACACACTGGTAAAAGTTTGGCCAGGATAAAATAAATTCCTGCCAACCTCAGTTAAGTGAGAGCCACACCAGGTGAGCTCCTCTACCTCTTTCACATCTTCATCAAATTAATCTAAATAACTGGACAAAAAAAATAGTTTTATGAACTATGGAAGAGACGCTGCTCCTTTTGGCTGCAGGTGTAGCAGGGTCTGGATTCCCATTCCTGCCCTTCCAGGTGGTTCTCATGTGCTGGGTACAGATGGAAACCTCTGCTGGAGTCAACATTTGGACTCTCAGAATTACTCCTCAAGTGCAGCAAAAACTGTCTGGATGATTAAAGAGGACATAAAGCACAGAAACTCAGTTTAATTGAGCCTGATTGGACATTAAAAATGTTCTTTCAAGTTCCAAAGTGAAAATAAAACTCACCAATGTTGGGTGTTTGTCTTCCACCAAATTTTGACTCCCCAAAAAACTGTGGCTGCCATCCCAGTGTTTTCAGGGATTCCTCTGTCAAACTTGAGCTGGTTCCATTTCCAGCAGGTGATTAAGAGAGAACAGTGGCAAGCAACATCCTGGCAGTATTTGTATATATTCCAAAAGAGAATTTACTGATGTCTTCAGGCACAAGGATAAGAGAAAAATTTAAGGCCTGTTGATGATTTTGCAGGGGGTTGGTTTGTTCCGATTTTTTTTTTCTTTTTAAACAAGATTTATAAAAATACAGGTCTAGGTTAACATCCAACAGGAACTTTTTAAACCAGGCCAAACGCACCCTGAAAAATGTGGTGGTTTCTAAATTTCTGGACAAGTAACAGTGAGCAGTGCATCAGCTCCTGCATCATTGAGATTAAACCCTGCACTCTATTTAGGGAAGAAGGAAGTTTTTTTTAATGATAGAATCTCAAATCATCAATTCTCTTCCTAAGAGAATTCAGGGATTTTTTAACTTGGCATGCACCAGTGTAAGCATGGAACAAAACTGTCTGCAGTGCTTATTAAAATATCCCATTAATTCTTCACCTTCTTTGCAATCATATAAAGATTATCCAGTGGCAGAAAAATAAAGAGTATAAACTTTATTAAACTTTGCATAAGAAATATAAAGAAAAATTTCTCTCCCCATAGCAAAGAAACTTGAGTATTTGAAAACGACTTTCAATTTATAACATATTGATGGTTTTTATATTTCTGTATATCTGTTATTTGTGATCACATCCTACCTGGAATCCTTGGACAAATGACCCACCTTTATTAGAACTTAAAAATCACATTGAATTTAACTAATTTACTGCACAGAATTGTATTACAAAACAGAAATACTAAAAATAATTTGCTCAACAGAATGCGGGCTGAAAGTATTTTGTATATCCAGCTGCTTTTAAACACTTTCTTTTTTTATTTTATCTTCCATACACACAAAGGGTTTAAAGATACTTTAAAAGGCTTTGAAATTTAATGGTAAATTAAAATTAACATGCAATTGAAACAATTGTTATTTCCCCGAGGCTTTCCTTTTCCTCTGAAAATGTTTCATTTCTTTATAGCTTTACAAAATAAGTACGACTATCAGAAATAACTGCACACAACCCAAAACCCAACAAAGTGAATTTTAAACGACAGAGTGCTAAGGGCACTGAAAGTGATCAAAATCTCACCTGTACCTGGATGAACAAAACCTCATGAAAAAGGAAAAATCAATGAAATGTGGCCAAGGCAGAGCCAGAATTCTGAGGAGATGGGGCAGATTTTACCTGACAGCAGCATCGGGTCTTTGTCCACCGATTTGCGGACCTGGTCGGACTCTCCAGTCAAAGAGCTCTCATCAATTTTGAGATCATTTCCTTGAATAAATATCCCATCAGCAGGTAGAAGGTCACCTGTAGTCACAACATGGCAATGGAAAACCACCATGAGATTATTTTCATAATTATGTGATGACTTTTGTTATAAAATCACAATTAATTGCATTAAAAGGTGAAATGAAAGCAGGAGTGAAGGAATTACTCCTGTTTCTGTCCACATCAGCCACAGCATTGCAATTCTGCAAGGAAAGGCCTTTTATTGCAAATATTTTTTGCTTAATGCTATCCCAGAATCCAAATGTATCACATTTATCATATAATGGACATCCCCATAACAGGGGTTTGGCAGGGAAGTGCTCTTCACATCACCTAGAGGTTTTTCCATCAGACTTCATAGGAATTAACAGCAGCTAATTAACAGCTGAGCTGCCCTTTCCCCTTCTAAAGCCCTTAGGTAAGTCCAGGAGAAATGTGATGGCTGATGACACAGGGATATTGCTGGAATTGCCAAAGCAGAGTTCCTGTAGGAGTCTTCCACTCCACCAGAGCACGGGGCTTTCCCTATGGCATGGAATTATCAGCCACCTGATCTGGGGGACCCATCTGGATCTGGAGCAACTTGTGACGTGACCACAGAGGCCAAATTCCCTTCTACACAATATTTAAAAATGCTTCTTCTTATCTCTCACTGGACAGATATTAAAAAAATAATAGATCTGAACAATGTAATCCTCCATGATAGAGAATTACCTTTGTGTGAAAGTCATTGTCCTGGTCAGTCTTACAAAAATAAAATTGATTTCCTAATGCAATTTTTAGCAGGTTTTAAGCTCTCCTTTTGCCCTGACAGTCCAGGTGTCACCTCGCCACATCCAACAATCAGATCCAGCCTTTCCCATCCAAGCCAGTGAAGCATGTCTATCCTGCTGGGAAGGGCCAGCAGAGGAAGCAAAGCTACTCAGGGCCGTGCACTCACCATATTTCACCTGTGCAATGTCCCCAACCACGATCTCTGCCACAGGGATCTGGATGACCTGTCCCCCTCTCACCACGGTGAACTTCTGCTCCTGCTCAATGCGGCTCTGCAGCCCCCGGAACTGCTTCTCCTTGCTCCAGTCATTGAAGGCAGTGACCAGGACAACACAGATGACAGACAGCAGGATGGCAGCACCTTCAATCCAGCCAGCTTCAGCCTCACCCTCATCCTCAGCTCCTCCTGTTGCAGTACCACACCCTGCAGAGACACCCAGGAGCAGGTTAGGGAAGTTCGGGTGTATCGCAGGAAATAAAATCTGCTGTGGCATGGCAAGGGGAGGGAATGCCTGGTAATGAAATGTGGCAGAGTGGAGGAAAAGGACAAATAAAGAGGTCTGTGGAAAGAGAAAGGAAATAAATTGACAGACATTTTATTTCTTTTAATTTTTCTGCTAAGCAACCCATCCTTGGTGAACCTGAACTAAACAGATGGAAGGAGAAACAGCAATTCTGGTATCTGATAGAGGGCTCAGAGCTTCACCTGAGTCACCAAGAACCTGCAGGATAAGAATAAGAACAATACTGAAAGTGGCAGGAAGGACTAAAGCAATGAACAACATTAATCAATGCAAAGCAATGGCATTAAATTAACATTAACACCCCAACAGATTAAATTAAACAATATTTAACACCATCTTTTGAAACAGTCTTCAACACAATTTCTAAATGTTCTCAACTAAACAGACTTATGTGGAACACTTGATAAAAAAATACTAGGATGAACTGAGTCGATCAACATTTCAATTTGATGATGAATGTAATAAGGAACACTGAGTAAAAACAATGCCCTGATATTAATTCATCAGTCTTCCCTACAGAGAAGTACAGTGGGATGCTTCTAGAATTGCAAGTACATTATTCCTGCCACAAGAAAAACAGTATTAAGAGAATCACTCTGTTCTAAACTGTTAATTCTGAATTATTTTATATTCATCTGCTAATTATTTATTTCAAAGTTGGATGCAATGAAAATTTAAATACACTTCCTAGATAGCATTCACCAAATAAAACTGGCATGGTTGTCCTTCTTAATGAAAGAGCACCTGGGAGAAATACTGGACAGCCAAGGACACATTCCAGAGTCACATTCCAGAGAAATCCCAGCTGCTGGGAGAGGGGAGAACTCAGCCTGATCATCAGAGCCTCCTCTCCTGAGGGACCTGGGAAGAATTTTTTCCATTTTCCATGAAAAATGGGACCAGGCAGGAATTTTATATCACTTTTCTACCTTACCCAGGTACCAGGGGGTTCAGCAACTTCACTTCCATCTCTGACTGAAGTTTAATTTTGGTTTATTCATCATCTGTGTCTAGAGGGAATTAACAACCAATGTGATTTCTATTTTCAAATTAAAACAGGAGCATCATAATTCATTAACCAGCTGAGTAATTACTCTCGCATGTGAACAATGACAAAACTACCAGAAGTCAAAGGAAGAAAGATGAGACTGAACCTTTGAGAGAAGAAGAAAATTAAAATAAAAGGGGTTTTTAGCCAAGTTCTCTGTAGTTTACACTGAGATTTCTAAGGGCAAGGGGGTGCCCTGGAAGGGATCTCCATCATTTACCAACAGTCATGGCTCACTGGTGAGGTTCCAGATGACTGGAAGCTGGCCAATGTGACGCCCATTCACAAAAAGGGTGCAAAGGAGGATCCTAGTAACTCTAGGCCAGTCAGCCTGACCTCAGTACCTGGTAAGGTAATGGAATAACTTGTACTGAGTGTCATCACAGAGAATTTACAGGACGGCCAGGGTATCAGACCCAGCCAGCATGGGTTCGGGGGGGTAGGTCGTGTTTGACCAACCTGATCTCCTTTGATGACCAGGTGACCTGCCTGGTGGATGCAGGAAGGGCTGTGGATGTTGTCTATTTGGACTCCAGCAAGGCCTTTGACACTGTCTCCCACAGCACACTCCTGGAAAAGCTGGCTGTCCGTGGCTCAGACAGGAGCACTCTTTGCTGGGTTAAGAACTGGCTGGATGGCCGGGCCCAGAGAGTGCTGGTGAATGGTGCTGCATCCAGCTGGCAGCCAGTGACCAGTGGTGTCCCTCAGGAGTCTATATTGGGGCCAGTTCTGTTTAATATTTTTATTGATGACATGGATGAGGGAATTGAGTCTTTCATTAGTAAATNGACTCAGGAGTGACCCTATCACTCTCTACAACTCCCTGAAAGGTGGCTGTGGTCAGGTGGGGGTTGGGCTCTTTCTCCAGGCAGCAACGGGCAGAACGAGAGGACACAGCCTCAAGTTGTGCCAAGGGAAATAGAGGTTGGATGTTAGGAAAAAGTTTTTTACAGAAAGGGTGATAAAATACTGGAAAGGTCTTCCTGGGGAGGTGGTGGAGTCACCATCTCTGGATGTGTTTAAAAAAAGACTGGATATGGCACTTGGTGCCATGATCTGGTTGAGGTGTCGGGGCATGGGTTGGACTCGATGATCTTGAAGGTCACTTCCAACCTGGACATTCTGTGAATCCTGGACATTCTGTGAATCCTGGACATTCTGTGAATTCTGTGGATGTCCTTCCACTGCTGGCCCACTTGAACCTTCAGCACAAAAACCTCACCAAAGCCACTTTTATAACACTAAAGAAAGAAATTAAGAAACTGTTTTTAAGTTCAGTAAGTTCAGCTGCTCTTCACCAGCCACAAATGCAACTCAGAAACCAACTCTGCTACCTCCTCCTGCAGCAGAGTGAGGATTTTGGGAACGACTACTGAATTTTTCTCTGTTTAACCTTAATCATCTTAATTGGACTGGGCTAGATTTTAGATTACTTCTCCAAATCAGCAGATCCACTTTTGTGTTGATTGATTTAGATTATTTTCTAGCAAAAGTAATCCTGTTTCAGCAGATCTAACCCAAAATTCCCTCTCCCTATTTCATTAGATATGACTTAGAATTAAGTATTATGAATATTCTGTTTCTTTTAAGAGCAAACCTCCTCTCTTATTTCTCACAAAAGAAACATGGCTTGGCCTAGCCACAGTCAAACACTGATTTAATTTCCTTTTCAATGGTGGAAATTTAGTCCTGTGAAGAATTAATCTCATATATGAAAGTCTATTTCACCCTTTTGGTCATCCATAACAGTCCAGCTTGAACAAAGTTACAAAGAGCTGCTGGAGAGTAATATTTCCAAGACTTCAGTTAAAAAAAATACATCTTGATTAAGCAAAACCAAGTGAAAAACAAAAATATTCCTTGACTGGAGCAGGGAAGTTAATTTTGTGTTTGTGCTGTCAGATTTCCATGTTCACATAAATGGTACCATGGAGCATGCAAATAATACAAGATGTTATAATAAAAATAAAAGGAATTACCTGTAGCAACTTCATAGGTTAAGCACAATCAAATAAAATAATTCACTTTTCAGCTGAAAAATTTATTTTATTCCAACTGAAAATATTGTTTGTAAGAACGAAAGAAAATCTGAAGGAAACAGATTGAACTCAGATCAAGCTCTTGGAAAGTGTCCCTAAATCTGACAAGTTTCCACACTGAATAAAAAAATCATGTTTATGACTTAAAATCCTGAGAAAATTCTCCACAACCCAATGAAAACAACAAAATTTTAAATGCATTTACTTTTATTTTTGTGTTCATTTCATCTGACAATGATAAACTCACGTGGAGCAAAGGTGTTTGAAGGGAGGAAGGAATTCTAGGGCTAGAGAAATTAATTGCTAGACCTCATCAAAACTTGAAGTCTTCTAGAGGGATGGAGGAAATTCTGAGTCGATTTTTGGATTTTTGAGTCTTTAATGGTTGAAGTTCTCTCTAAAACCCAAAGGCATCCCCTGGCCCACGTTATGGGACACACTGAGAAGTCAATCAGACCATCAGAATTTCCCACAACTTTGCCTTCGCTTTTTACACTCCACAGAAAGGAGATGGGATAAAAGTGCTACATAAATTAATGCAAAATATTCTTTTTAGAGGAATAATCTCCAGCAAAAAAAATACCTAGTTTTTTCAAGAACAAGATTTCAGAGCAAACTTGTTTAAAACATTAAAAGCCGGATTTTAAAATGCAACCTGCCATTTACAAGATGACCCATCTGGCAGGAAACATTTTCTTGAATTATGTGGTGTTATTGCTTCCAGACTATTCTAGAGGCATTCTTTTTTAATAGGAAAAAAAATAAAGGAAACCTGTATCTCCATCGGTAGGAGTCTGTCTAATATTTTCTTATATAGTTAAGGAAAAACAATTGGGTTTTAAATTTCTTTTTCTACCATTGTGGTTTTCTAGAAATTATAGAAAGACTTATATGGATTTACAGGAAAAAACTTTAGGTATTTATAGGGGGGAAAGATACAAACTATTTAACTCTATACTTGTATTATTTGTCCTTATTGCAGAGCACAGTGACCCAGTATTGACCTTACAGATAAGGAGAAAATAAGAAATATTAATAAGACACATAAAATACACTATATCAGTACGCCTAAGTAGCAAAATTGAGCTTAAAACAATTTAGTTTTTATGGAAAAATGTTCATATATGCTTGAAAAATTCATGTTAAGATATGATTGCTGTTCTGCTTTCACAGAGAGCATGCGGCTCTCAATGCTACCAAAAATATGCCTGAGCTTTTACTGAAATGCAGAGTGAAAAGCATTACAAAATAATTGTTAATAGGCAGATTTGTGATTTGCAGCAGGGTTTTATTCCAAGACAGTGAATTGTGATGTTCTCAAATTAATCAGAGGACCTATCTGTCAAAAAATCCAACTCCAGAGAGATAAACAAATGGAGCTCTTTTCTATCCCAATTCTGAATGTGCGTCGTGGCCCAAGTCCCACCCTCACGGGACACAAAATGTGAAGGGTTTGAAACTGAGATGCTGAAAGTCCAGGATGTAAACGGCTGGGACTTATTTAACACAGAAAAAGCAGATGGAGTCCTAAAACAGACTAATTTATCCCAAAAGGAACACCCTGGTGAGCTGAAACTCCCCAGGAGAGGGAGAACCTGGCAGCAAAGCCTCAAACAACACTCAGAAACACCAAAGGGGATCAAGGTGACTTTTGTGCCCAGAAAATATCTGAAAGGACATTACCAGAACCTTGTGGAAGGAGACCAGAACTTTAAAAGCTTAAAACTGGACCAGAAATAGATCAGCAAAGGCTGTTGGGAAACTTTTCTATAGTGGGGAGATGAAAGGAAGGAAAAATCCACAGGTAAGGATGGTTCAGGAAGGAAAGAATAGGGAAGTTCGGCCACCAGTCGCAGGTAGTGAGCCCAGCAGAAGTGGCAGCAGCTGGATTTACATCTCAACAGGAACTGGAGCTCTCCAAACCTGCCCAGGACCCTGGAGGGCTGAGCAAACACCCAGAAACTCACCTGGGCTCCACCTCATTGCCAGCAAATTCAAAACTGGCCTGAGAAACCCACTCTGCACAAACAGAATTTAATTACATAGAACAAGTTAGAAGGGGGGGGGCGGGGGGAAAGGAAGAAATGCACATTATTAAAGGGAAAGTCAGAAAAAAACTTGAGTGTGCTTGTGGTGATAAGGGGAAGGTGAAGAAGGAGAGGAGGAGACACAAGAACAGATGAGATTAAAGCACTTTAGAAACAGTGAGCAAGAAGCATCACGAGGTAATGATCTGGTTGCTGTTATTAATCATTTCAACTTGGTGAAAGCTAGAAAGTAAGAAAGGGAAATGATAGGAAAAAGCCACAAAAAGACAGACAGCATCACCTGACAGCTTGCCAGGCTCATGTTCCATTGGATCTGGAATGCTTTTACACAATTTCAATGCACATTTCTCATAATATCAACCAAATGTGGACAGATACAGGAGGAAGAACATCGGCTCAGTGCAGCTAAAAAGAATATCTGCTTACAATTTCCAACAGTTATCAGGAGATTCTTAAAGCTGTTCTGCACAACATAATGATTATAATTACAAACTATACGGACCTGAGTTGCAGCACGGTAATTTTTAAATCAGAAAAAGCACATTTTTAAAAATCTGGGAACATCTGTATTCCTAAATCCCAACCTACAGCACATACCTCTCAGCTACTCATTTCAACCTACACACTGCTATTTTTAATACAAGAATACCTTGTGGCATTTTAAATTCCGCAGGAAAATCTCCTCACACCCCCAGAGGTAATTTTTTGAGTCAGTCAAGCTGGTTTTGTCATCAGAAAGACAACAGTTCCCCTGATAAAAACTTTTCATTGAATTGCTTTATCTGAAGACATTTTTGCCCTCACTGCAGCTCCAGCACTGATGTTTTTAAAGCAAATTGAGTGGCTCTAAGTTACAGCTTTTTCATCAGCACAGCAGGGCTGTGCTCTCCAACATCACTGCTGATGTTCCTTACTTTACAAATATGTAAGAAAAGGAAAAATAACAAAAAATTATGCGATAAAAACTATAAATTCCCCTCTTTAACAAGGCTTTTAAAGCTCCCACAGATAGTGCAGCATTTATTTCTGCAGATTACTCCTTATGTCATGTCTTTTGCTACACAATCAGTCCCAGGAGTGATGGCCACCAACATTCCTGCTCTAAATCCTCCTCTGTGTGATGAGGCATCAGCAGATGTTGAATCACTTCCCACGAGGGCAGAGCAGGAGGCTCAGGGCTGGCTCAGCTCAGAGCCATAGCTCAGGCAAAAGTGCAGAAATTACTGGAACTTCCATGATTTCTGCCTTTCTCTCACTCTCTCCAAGGGTTTTAGTCTGCCCTGACAAACATCTCCAAGTTACCTGCAGCAATCAGTGTTCTCCAAACCCACATCCCTTCCTGCCCCACAGAAGGGATTTATGAGTGTGACAAAATTACATCACAAACACTGAGGTTTAGGGGGTTTGTTCATTCATTGAAAGTGATTTTGGACTCGTTTTTAACCCAATATTACAATTCCTTGCTCTGTGATCCATCAGTTTGTTATGTAAGGGTTCCAGGGGGGAGAGGAGGGGGAAGAAAAGAGCTGCTGTCCCTGTGGGTTCATTATGCAACTGTCAGCTCCAGAGCCTGCTATCAAATATTTAAACATTTTTGGCATCTACATGCCAGGAAACAAATCTGGAGGCCCTGCAAGCAGATATATGTGTGTGTATATATATATATATTTATATTCACACATTCCTCAACCTGATCACAAATATTGATGAGCACAGGAATGTTAATTGAAATACTCCCTCCACTTCAGTGGATAGGACGTGTCAAGCAAGATTCTTCTGCCTGGCACCTCCAAGGAAATGCATTTTGGAAAAATCAGGCAAAGGGATGGGTCCTCAGTTCACCAAGGGACCAAGCAACTACTTCTACAATGTTTATATTCAATTTGGTTTCTTTTCATTGCCACAGAAAAAAAACGAGAAAGGCAACAAAATGGGAATTTTCATCACAAGTCCTGTTCTTAGGGATTGCAAGAAAAAACCTTGACATTGGGTTGTTTTAGTTCCACTGATATTGCTCCGAGCTAGAGTTGTCTGGTAAGTATAACCTCATATTCCAAAGGCAAAACACAGGTTCCAAATGCAGGATTCAGACCTTGAAAAGTTGTTCTGTGTTTATTAACAAGGATTCAAGTGCAGTTATTCAACCACTTGACTTGCAAGGTCACATCCTAGCCAAGTCCTACTTGCAGAATTAATGTTTCTCGAGGATCTCTTCCTGAAAAATATGTGAGAAGATTTTCTATTGCATCCCAACGTCCTAAATCTCACTCCCTGCAGTCCCCAGTAGAGCTGAGTCACAGCTGGCACCGTGGCAATGTGTAATAAGCAATAACCAACAGTTTTGTCAGAGATCTGCACATCTGTAATGAAGGGAAGGCACCTGGGGGACTCCAGACTTTGCAGCCCAGCCCAGTTTGGTAGAAAGCAGATGTAGGTCACTTTGCATGAGGAAATAATTATTTCAATATCAGGTCCCACCTGACATAAGGTGCATGTTTTGCACTTTACAAGTTCTGAATGTGTTGTTACTGATGCCAGTCTTAAACCTGAGTCTTAAGCTTCTGTCATCCAGTTAGGAATTGGTCCCCAAAGCTCACATCGTGTGGGGAACACCACAGACTGGATAGTTTGATGCAGTGGGGCAACACTAGATTGTAATAAATAAAAACCAATGTAAAATAAATAAAAAATTTTAAAACTCCACATTGTAATAAAAATAACAATTGACACAAAAAACCCCAAGCAGAGCTGGAGGAGCAGAACCTCATTTGTTCTCTCATTTCAACAGTGGGTTCAAAATAGGGGAATGAGAAAATCATAAAGACAGACAGACTGGCTGGATGTCCAGCCAGAAGGGAAGGAAATTAAGAATCAAGAAGTTTATAACAGAGAGGCTTCAGAAAAGACAGTTTCTCCTAATAAGTGTTAATGTAATCTTAATCCAGAAGCAGGTCTTTGTAAGCATTTTAGAATATGGTAAGAATCAAGGTAGGCATATTCTAAAACAACCAGTGAAATTTATTTTCATTAAAACACTTAGAAAAGAGCAGTTTCATCCACTTAAATTTCTGCAGCCCAGTAAGAAATTGCAGAACAAGTGTTTTTCCACACGTTTAGCCCCAAAATAATAAACAACTATAAGCAGCCTCACAGGCATTACTGAATCCAAAAAAAAAAAAAAAAAAATTCTCTTTAAAATTCTGAAAGAAATAATCATTTGGGTTGGGGGGGTTATTTGAAAGGCTGTGAGCCAAAATTACCGGACAATATATTCCATAGAGCAAGGAAGGCTTTGCTGGGGTAATTGTAACAGTGACCTTCTCTCAAAAAGAAAGAGCTACAAACAGCTCTTAATATGACGTACAACTATTCCATAAAGAAATATACTTAATATTATTTAGTTTTCTCTTTAGAAACAGAGGGAAAAAATCAAATATTAAAAATACACTTGTCAGTAAGGAGTGATTCTGACATTGCTTTTCATTTTGGTACAAATATCAATGTCCAAAAGGAAAATTCCAGTGAAAGTTGAAGGTTTCTCTGTATTCATGCAGGATATATAAAAACAGAGCTACAAAATTCTCCAAACTTAAGTCACTGTTCCAAGAATGTGGAACAGGTGCACATGGGTTTAACCTTAAATAGTTTTGCTCAGTTTAGACTCCTTTACTTAGTGTTTTTTGTGGAAAAAAAGATGGAATACCTCAGCTCAGTTCCATTGCAGAATAAAACTACATTGAGAAATCAGGCATGATACCCATAGAAACTCTACTTGTGGGTAACTCAGTTGCTTTGACTATACCAGAACAGTGTTTTAAGTTCAGACTTCATCAAAAAAACAATTTACAGCAATGAAGAACACGCGGTACAAATAAGGGATTCTTTTGAGATTATTGTGCTTAAATATCATAACTATGAAAAAAATCAATGTAAAAAACAAACTCAGTTTGAAAGATATATGGACTAAATTGAATTAGCAACACAGGGAACTGTGATCCCAGAGCTCTGGATGGAACAGTAATAAATGTCATTGGTTAATTCAGAGAAAAAATAGGGAGGGAAAGAAATGCCTTTTTTTCATGATCACATGTTGCAAGACCACATTTAGAATAGGCTATTATGCCAATGCAAACAAATCATTAGGAAGAAAACCAATTAGAAATTAGAATTTCTGTTAGCCTGATATTAGCAGGGAAGTGGCTGTCCATATGTTGACATTTACCCACTTGGAAAAGTTTAATTAAGTTTGATTTCGAATTCTAACCTTGCTATTAGAAAAAAAAAAAAAGGCAGAGGGAACACTGCAGCTCCTGGGATAAAGTTGCCTTCTTTAACATGGATGTATGAAGGAAAAAACATATATAATGTCAGGGAAAAAAAAAAAAAAAATATATATATATATATAACGTCAGGAAAATCTGCTAAATTCGGAGCTGCAGCTAAGCAGCCATGTCAGAGCTGCAGCTGGGTTCTAAAAAGAGGAAGAAAGCTCCCATTCCTCATGTAGAAATCCCTGATGACTTCTGATGCCCTAGGATTTTAGCTTTTATATTTTTAATATATTTGTAATCCTGCAGCTCTTTAGTGTAGAACTCTAAACTCCATTCACAGTGTGAGCTGCTGCTTTCCCATTTTGGTCAGACACAACAATTCCTCTCCAGGCCTGGCAGTCAAGGACACCTCACTGCCTCAGGCCCTGAGAAATGTAAACAAAAGTGAGTTGGGAGGGAGCAAACCTGGGATAAATGACCTCATTACCTGAAGCTATAATTGGAAGATTAACCCCCAATATGCAAATGGACCAAACCTCTAAAAGTGTGAAAACCGTGACCCATTTTTGGGTGTAGTTTCTGGGGGAGCTTTGTCTGCCCTAAATGTAACTGAAGGCCCTTCAAAAAATATAACTGCTTTTCATTCTCTAAATTTTGTCTGGCCTCTGTTTTAGGTAGCCCAAAAAGGCATCATTGNCACTGCAGCTCCTGGGATAAAGTTGCCTTCTTTAACATGGATGTATGAAGGAAAAAACATATATAATGTCAGGGAAAAAAAAAAAAAAAATATATATATA